>QLOU01000001.1:7838-21404 GCA_003313715.1 Russula abietina
AAAGCGGCCACGAGACAATGGTCAATGAACCTTTTTGGTACGTATTTCTTCTCTCTTCAAGCTGTCCAAGAACCAAAAGCTCACTTGTGATGGTGATGCTTTCGTCCGCATGCAGCCCAACTCGTCTCAATCAGGCTAGACTGAACTGGGAAGTCAAGGCTTCGTGGTGCGTCAATTATCTCATTTCTCTGCACTGGTCCCCCGTCCTCTTAACCCGACGTCCTCGTCCCCATGCTCTTCACCAAGGACGCCGCATCGCCTTCCTTCACACGTTCCAAGCTTCGCACACATGCACATACAAGGGGAAGCGAGATGAGTATGTTCAAGTCCATCACTGGTGTGTATTGTGGGCTGTATGCGTCTATCGTTTAGACTGACGATTCGCTGCCGTTCGAACTTCTTGAAGCTAGCCCGTACCTGTGGCCACCGCTCCCACCTCAACCATCGCAGCTGTGGGCCACTCTCATGAATCAGGATGACGATGGGATAGTTGAACGCCGAACATGAGGTAGGCCATGACATCTTTCAACTTCCCCGATACCCCGCTCTTCAAATACTCCAGCTCGACAACAAAGCCAACAGCCCACCGTTGCTCACTCAAGTGTCGAGTCAGTGAGGTGACTGAAGTCAGCGCTGTCCAGGTTGTCACCGCTGTACAGGCCAGTGGTCACGTGGCCCACATGTATCAAACACACTCAACCTCTGGTGCTGGGTGTGTGCCACAATTTCTTCGTTGTCCATTGACTGCTAATTGGCTCATCACATACAGCCTTCAGCTCGACGGCCAATGGACAACATGCTTCGTCATTACCCTGCAATCCTGCATCCGTCCCCAACAGTATCGAGCACATTTGACATGCCCTCGACTTGCCTGACTCACAGGGTGTCGTGCTTGTTTCTAGGCTTGAATCGTACGTGTTTCGTTTTGTTTTGTTTTTCCTTGCGTTCCCTCACGTTTGAGACTGTTTCATGCAGATCCTCGCCCTCCCACCCGCATCCCTGCATGCGCCTCAACACGCCTCGCTACTGGTCACCAATTCACCATGACAACGCACCCAAGTAGAATATACTTGCATGCTTATTGAGCGGTTGTATGTAGTTTGTCGCGTGCGTGTCGTGTCTGCCCGTCGGCATGACAGACCTTCGCCATTAGCGGACGTTCGCCCAGATAATATTAGGTCCAACAGTTCTACTATCAGTAACGGCTTTTCTTTCAACTTGAGCCCCCAACTCCCCCGGTCAACAGGCCCCTTTACGTCGAACCATCTCACACTTCCGGGAGTCAAGGACGTGCCGTGAATCCGGTCACATCCTCTTGGGATCGTACCCATGGTATGAGCGACAGAAAAGGCAAGAGAAGGGCAAGCGTCCAGAGCCCAGACGCATATATCGACTCTTTCGATTGGTCCGAAACCTGGAGAAGTGCTTCCTCCCCGCAAACAGGGATAACGGAGATAGGGGACTCTTTGGGCCTGCCAGGTTTATTATTGCGCTCGTCGTCGCCGTGCTCACACATATCGGTGACGCGTTTGAATGAGACATTGAGCGTCTTCAGTTTCGAGGTCAATATCTCTGCAGTGGAGACACCCGGGTCGTCCGCGCACGTTGCCATTTCGCCCCCGACGCCGCAGCACACCATTTCTCACATTGCCGTCTCGAGTTCTGTAGAAAATGCAATACCAGATCTGTCAATGCAAAGCCAAGGCCAAGAGGTTCTGGATGGAGAAGACAACGGGGATAACACACAGGACCTGCAAGTGTCCTCCGGTGATGCGAGATTCGGAAACCTAGGTGACGTTCCGGACCCTGGCATGTGCAGTATGAGCCACACGGGTTCATCATCGATCTTTCAGTCCTATTCGACGATAGTCCAACTTTAACTCAACTGCAATCACCCTCGAAAGTCGCACCAACGTCCCGAGCTTCCACTCACCTCCCGACCCAGAGCATCCGCCCAAGTGGTCTCGATAGCATATCACCACCTCAGGTGTGGCCCTTGTGGTCTCCTTCGCTACCATCGCATGTCGATCAAGTGGCATCTCGTTTGACAGAGGCGACTGGCTTGGGATTGTCAATAGAGGGTACCATGTCACCTCGTTCTCATCCCCTACAAAACCAGATGACAACGCGGGCGCCTCTAAGAATCCCGCCTTGGCATGCAGGGAGTACCGACTGCCAGAGCACAACAGGAGATAATGACACGTTTCTTCGGGACGCACCTGCGCCTGCGCCTGCACCTCAAGCCCAGGAATCACCGTTGTATCTACTATGATCACCTCGGTCCAACCCCATGCAGCAGCAGAGCGGAAGAACAAGACCGACAAATGATGGCGCCGCACCTTTAGATTCTCCATCTAACATACCACTCCCTTCATCACCCACCACATCCACCACTGGCACCACCTCCGGATCGCCCACCAGATTATGTTTGCAGTCCCAACCAAGTCACCAATCGAGTCCGTATATGCCTTTCTATCCCACCCTGACATTCGACGGCGATGACCACCAGCGGCAACGGCAACGACATCACACGCTCTTGGGTCCATCGGTCTCGATGTCCCGCTTGGGTTCACATCTGGATTCGGACGACCGACACCGCACCCGTCGCCTATTCAGGCGCCAGTATCACTAGCACCAGCATCACCAGCAGTGATTCGTACGCCACCGCCTTCGGCAGACCCGCGCTCACCTATTTCCCAATTGAGGCAGATACCTGGTAGCCGTTAGAGCTTGTTTCATTCTTTATTTTATTTTTGATCTGGAGCTCTGTAAGGCCTTGCAGGCCTGTAGCGGACTTGCAGTATGCCAGTAGCACGCACATACAGTAGAATAAATACATTATAAATACATGAACAGTGTGATATAGCAAACACTCATGGGCAACCCCCCACCCTTGCCTGCACCCTTATCATGTGGGATCTCGTACCCTGAGAGTGGGAAACCCAGCATGGGGCACGGGAAGGGCCAGCACCCGGTGGGCGGGAGCGGGTTGCTAAAAAAAACCTGGGGGCATGATTTTCCCTAGTCACACAAATGATGTCTATGGTAGCTATGGGGTCTATGGGAGCTATGATGCCTATGATAGTTAATTAGTTATGATGTCTATGGGAGCTATGATGTCTATAGAAGCTATAATGTCTATGAAAGCTTTGCTGCTTTAATAGCTTTGGGAGCTATGATAGCTTTGGAAGCTATGATGTCTATGACAGCTAAACAGCTTTGCTACTTTGATATCTATAGGAACTATAATGCCTATGGTAGCTATGATATCTATGGAAGTTATGATGTCTTTGGAAGCTATGATATCTTTGGAAGCTATGATGTCTATGAAAGCTATGATGTCTATGGAAGCTTTGCTGCTTAACCTGCTTTGATATCTATGGGAACTTTGATGTCTATGGCAGCTATAATGTCTATGGAAGCTTTACTGCTTTGGTGTCTATAGAAGCTTTGATGTTTATGAAAGCTATGATCTGCTATGGCAGCTATAAAATATTGGGTTTGCTATAGTTTGCTATGGATAAAACTCTTGTTTTGCTGATGTCCCCACACAAAAGTATTCGGCGTGCCCTCCATTCACAGTACGTGATTTATCCTGCATCCAATTACTCATTTGCTTATCGTAGTAATACATACCCATTAGCCTCTCACCAGGTAGCGGTTCCACTGGCCATTCGCACCTGGACCCATTTGACCCATGTTTTCTCGCTCGGTGCAATAACCGACCATTCTTGCCCACCGCGACCCGTGCGCTGTACGACTGACACGGAGCACGTATTCGGTAGCGCCACCTTCCGTTGGGAGATTGTATTGGACGACGGGCCGAGGGTTTCCAAAGTTTCTGTAGGTTTGTACTCAGTACCCTGCCCTGCACCAGTGCTTACTTTCGCTACCAGTTTCTTCAAAAAGTATCCTCTCGGGACGAAGCAGCTCTTGGCGCATGAGGATAAGTCGTACTTCCTCAACATTGCGCAGCGCTCGGGCCAAAAGCCTGCACCATTCATTTCAACTCTGGATAATAACTTTGAAGTCAGGTTCAAGAAGGTACGGCCTTTATGTATGGTGTTTGAGCCTAATTCAACTCATTCATTTGTCATAGGATTCTCTCTGGGCGTCAGAGGATATCAAAGCTGTCTTTGACCAGGAGCCTCAGCGCGTGGCTATCCTTCAGGGCCCCGTCTGAAATTGTCCAGCGCCAACGCGTTCGAGCCGAGGTTACGCGCAATGAGTTCACTGACCATTACTGCGACCAGCAAATCGACACTCTTACGGGGCTTCCCCACTTCCCTCAAGCTCGAAAACCCAGCGGATGTCACAACTGTTGCAGACTTAAAGGTCGCGCTGGCGGCGAAGTTCCCCCAGGTACGATCCAGCAACTGACCTCTGCATTTGCTCGATACGCGTTTTATTCACACACGAACGTGTATTACAGCTCTATGTCGAGCGGCAAAAGCTGTCACCCAAGGGCGATACGAAATCACTCGAAGACGATTCTATCTTGGCAACCGCAGGGATCCGTGACAGAGGCGATCTCACGGCGAAAGTATTGGAGCGCTACTACGGTGGTGACGAGAGCAAGATCCCTGCAATCGACTACCTGGTGTGAAGCCTGCGCCCGTCCCTTTACTTCCTGGTGCCCATATCTTACGAACCGGGAATGAGGTCAAGCTGACCCCACCAGTCTCACTGCCCGCCACCGACCACTGGCTGCAGGTCCTCGCTGGATCTGAGCTGAATTGGTGCAATCGTTCGGTCGGAGTTTGTTGTACAAGGTATGGCTTATATCGCCAATCCTCTTCGTCGCGTTCTTATCCCTCATGCTGGCCAGAAGGTTGTCATCCGCCTGCTCGATGATCACACTGACTCAGTGTGTCAAAGATACGACAGACGACACGGCGCAGGCGCTCGAGTACTTCCATGAATCACAGGCACGCGGGGTGCAGCCTAATATTTTCCTTTACAATACTACGATTTCGAAACTCACCAAGGCACACAAGGCGGATTACGCACTGGAATTGTTCCACAAAATGAAGTTGTCCGGTATTAGCCCGTCGTCAATCACATATGGCGCGGTCATCGCCGCCCGCTGCCGCATCGGTGACAGCGCCTCAGACGAAACACTCTTCGACGAAACGGCTGCACAGCGTAACTTCCATCTTCGCGTCCCTCCTTATTAACACCTATGCTGATGTGACGATCAAGAGGCATACACAACCTTCAAAGTGTTCGACGGTCGAGAGACGTACTCAACCCTCAAAGTGTGCTGTGACTGTCGAGAGGCGTACTCAACCTTCGAAGCGTGCTGATGCCACCGTCATGAAGCGTACACAACCTTCAAAGTGTACTTATGGGACCGTCGAGAGGCGCGCTCAACCTTCAAAGCGTGCCACGGCAGTTCACCATCGCTCCCAAGGGTTCTGGCCACACCGTTTGCACACTCTTCAAGGAGGGCTGTGGCATCAACTCATCCATCCATTGCTGTGTGGCAGGATGTTTTTTGCAAGGTGAAAGTGAGGGCCACTGTGTGCGTGCCCACACATCTGGGTATGTTTCAGCTGCTTAGATTTAGATTTAGTAGTGAAGATGTACTATGACACATATTGTACTCTTGCTGCTTCTTGAAGTATTGAATTTAAACTTGATGATTCTTTATTGTTCTTTGGCCATGAACTGTTCTTGAATGTCTTGATTTATTGAGTCTCTTGATTATTTTGGAAATGGACCTCAAGAAGGCCTGATTTCCAAGAGAATTCGACAACATTTTCAAGAGACAATGTACTCTGTAACAACTTGAAGCGACTTTTTCCCTTGAAATGGTTTTTCAAGTATTTAAAGGCAAAAAAAGGCAAAAAAAGCAATTTTAAAGCGATTCAACGTTTTGCTGATGCAAGCAGCACCAACAGAAAAATTAAGACATCTGAGGCCTCAGCGTTTTCCTCTGGGACGGACACATTCCGTCCTTTGCTCACAAAGGCGACAAGGGTGCCAAGCTCCGAACCACTGGCTCCAGCGACACACTGTGCCTCAATTGGAACCTCCCTAGAGCATTTTCCTCCAATGCACACATTTCCAGACACTGGTGCTTCTGATGTGGAAACACCGACCATGGAGCTCAGTCATGCCGGCTCGCTCAGCCCAAAGGTTTAAATTAGCACCCTGTACCACGCTAAAGCTTGGCGCTTGCTATTAGAATACTTGAATCCAACTGCAATTAGGTGAATATAGACACATACAGCACCTACCAGCCTGCAGCACGGCTTCAACACCAGAGTCAGATACACATCCCAAACATACAATGACGAGGGTATCTCATACCATAACACCTTCCAGATAACCCTACCACATGAGCTCAGCACAAATAATTATGAAGGCCCATTCTCGCAGCATCAGCTGGAGAATATTCTGGGCATGTTTGATGCGTTTCAAACATTTTCACTGTCCATCATTCCCAAGCCACAAAACCAGGCAAGTTCCGGATCATCCAAAATTTCTCCTCTACAAAATTTCTCCTACACAAACCATGACAAATGACCAAGGCATCCACGCCAACAATGCAGACATAATTTCTTCAGATTTCCCGCACATGGGGTACCTTCAAGACAATTTACACCACGGCCGTCACCACCATTCTCCACCTACTACCAGTAGGCAGCCGTCCAAGATGCTTACAAAACCATTCCTGCATGGCAACGCAACGTGACAAACACTCACAAACCACATGTTGCGTTCAAATCTCCTAAAGGCTATACTCTGATAACCAAGTTATCGTCAATGGGTGGCCAAGAGGACGCTCATGCAACCAACACATTAACCTCACTCTCCGCTCTCCGCCACATTCTCGACCTCACCCATGACACCAGCTGCAGCTTCCTCACTTAATAACAAAGAGGCGTCATGTGAATAACATTTCTTCCCGCTGCACACACCAGCGCAAATGGTCGATCTAGCGTGGGAGAATCGTATGATAGAGCGTAGTCTTTGGGTGAGCGGGGCACACAACACGTGGCCATTCTCTTTTCTTCTGGCCACCGCTGCTGCTCACTTCCGCTTCATCGCTCGCTCCGTCGCTCGTTTTCTTTTTCCCCACCCACCACTCCCACAGAACTCACGACAATCCAGTCGTCCTGAGGACTACTCAGTGCTGCATTATTCGCCACACTCTCCAACCTGTCCTCTGTTCACAACATTCTCGTACCAATATACCATTTCTTTGTGCCCTCAGAGACGACTTCCCCCATGTATCTACATCTATATCACATAGGCACAGTCTGGTTACGCTGGGAACCTGCAGTGCGACGGAGTTCTCCCGCCCACCCGCGCAGCTGGCAGGCTCCCACCCCGTTTCCTGACCGGGCCAGAAAGCGCCTCGCACTTTGCCCCATCTGTATATACCACGAATTGTTTCCATTCCTTAAGATTGGATTCCCTAGCGCTATCCGCGCATCACATTCATACTCTCACCCTAAAAGTGAGATAGCTGAGCGATAACCAAAGATAGTTTGTCGGTGCAGCGAAGTACTCCAGCAAGCCGTGGAGCACACTCTTCCATTGCCCCCTATTCACCGCTGCGCGCTGCAGACACCTCACAGTCAGTGGCCGCCCCCGGAGCTTCCCACAGCTCCTTGAAAACCCGAAACGCATTCAGTCGCTCAGTTACCCCCGCTACCACCTACACACGGCCGCATACTATACTTTTCTGCATAAGACCAGCCAATGCTGGTCGCTACTCCATGTAACGTCTCCTAAGCACAAAAGTACAGTAACCACGCGACCGCCTCTGTACCTCATCGTACGCGCCGCAGAATACAAGCTTCCCCACTTCTCACTTGACACGTCCCTACCAATCTCAACCCAGCAGACAGCCCCTCCCGTGGCCACTTTCCCTCATATCCTCCCGGCTTTGCGTCAATCCAACCCCACACCAGTGTCGCCAACTTTTTCACCAATGCCACACTCCCTCAAACTCAATCAGAAATCCACGCGACCCAAGCCAGCACGGATTTTGCTTCATTACAACCAACCCATCCCTCAACCCGGGCTTAGCAAAAGCCCTCGAACTTAGCAAGCGAGAACACTATCCCCCGAACGCTCACATTTTCACATACAAAGCTACCCACAGGAAGGCTCTCACCCCACTCAACAAACGCAACTGCGCAAGCTCATGAGGAGCATAACCTCAGCCAACCACCTCCCCATTTGCGAGGGACGCGGCCCCTGCTTCGGAGGCACCCTCGAGTACTCAGGGGCATTCCATTCACCGTCGTACAACCCGTGGGCCATTGAAAAAGTAACACCTTCCAGCATCACCTACAAACTCATATGCATTGCAATGCCTCCTGCACGATAGACGCAGCAGGTAAGGACTCCTTCCACACGGGCCTCCGAGGTGCTCTCGAAGCGTCGTCCATACTCCTTCTACCCGGGTTCCGCAGCTCACCTCTCCGGCTGGACCCTCAGACTTCGTCCGACGGCGCTCCGCGCCTGCCCCTGCACCTAGCATCTGCATGCATCACTCAGATTCACACCTTCACGCACGAAGCTCATCATCGAGCCCATCTTTGCCTTAGCGAATCGCTTAGGCCCGCTCCCAGGTGCCAAGATGTCCAGCCCAAGCGCAGCCGCTGTATGGAAAAGCAAATAGAATGATGTGCAACAAGGTGCGATTGAATACAGTCATCCCCCCACCTGTACATGATCGATCCTGCAGTCTTTGAGTTCATGTGATTTGAAACACAAACATTTTGTTGCTAACCATGTGAACTCAAAAATTGCAGGATTAATTACCATGCACAGGTGGGGGGATGACATCATTCTATTTGGCTGAATACAGCATGGAGAGACTCCCTTACCCAATTGTATTAAGTAGATCAGTCAAATGCAAGCTCAAGGTAGCGGAGTCATGTTCAAACTGCCCCTATTGTTGATGTCCGTGAATGAGAAGTGATCGAGTGCTCTACGAGACCACTGAAATCACACAGAGAGGCATAATAAGCCGAGGTGGCATGGCCTCAGGCTTCGTCGGGTGTATTGTGGACATGGGCTGTACCCAATGATGGTCGATGTCGTAAAGCCAGACCCCGGATGCAAAATGTAGCATCACAGTCAAACAGGCGCTCTATGACCTCCTGAATGTGTGATGATACGTTCCTAAACTGGGCATGGTCGATTTGGTGTCGGGCGGCATACAGAGTGAGGGGGAAGAGTCTTCAGTTGTAGTGTCTTCGTCGATTTTGTCATCAATTTTGAGGAGGACGCTGACTCGCTGAGGCAGCCTGCGTGCAAGAAATGGTATGTGCGGGTTCAGCGAGTATGTGGTAGTATGAAAGACGCTCTCACTCAGAAGTCAAGTACTAGGAGACATGAGAGAATTGTACGATCTGGTGGCTTCCCCATCGACGACGGCGACGAGACCAGAACAGACGGTCAACACCGCTTCCTCTGCGTTTTCTGGGCACCAATCTGTGTTAAAAGTAGGGGATGAAGCCCCGTTGAACTGAACTGCAAGGATCTCGGCGGATTCTTCGACACGAAGTGGACGAATTGACACAGGCGTTGTGCAAGACCCTCCGAATACTGGCAGGAAGAGTGTGACACAGTCTGTCAACAACCTGGCAGACAACCCAGCGGAACCTACAAGATCCCGCAAGCGTCAATCGTGAAGCATAAGCAAGAGATAAGATATTCTTACATGCCATCCGCTTTGCCAGACAGTGTATTGTAAGAAGTGCGTCGTGGCTGCGTCGGAGCACCTGTCAGCCACCTGTACAGTTCTTCCCTTTAACTTTTTTTTCGTCCATTATCGCCACTTTCTTTTCATTGTTTTCCGTTCTCCGATTCTTTTCTCTTTTTTCAGACTTTAGACAACGACGATCTACCCTTGCCACAACGACATGACCCTAGTATTCAGTCCTTTACTCTCGTTCTGACAGCGGACTTGAGAGTTGAGTACATTGAGTTGCCAACGACTCGAGAACTGTTCGGGTATCCATCTCTGGCAGGCTTGCCACGCATACACGTAAATTCGAAAGTTTCAAACGAACAAATTCTTCGATCAGCTCGAGGACCTCATCGCGGGCGGATGGCGTCCCAAGGAAATTCGGACATTCGTCGACAGCGTCAACAATGATATGAATTGGGCCTTGCCCTGGCAGACTTAGCATATCCTTCACGCATTTTGTAGGCGCGCTAGTAACCGTTTTCGCGTTCCGCCAGCATGGTTTGAAAAGAACTAGGAAAGGTACTTGATAACAGGAATCCAATTCTGCTAATAGTTGGGAAACGAGGGAGGAGAGCAGGCCATAGTAGACTTGTTTCTTGACATCCCGACAATCACACTTTGATTTTCGGGATGTCAAGAAACAAATAGTAGTAGGTCATTGTGACCAACCGAGCTGTATGCGCGTCCTCGGCGATGGTGGGCCTAATGGATGATATCAGCGATTTGGATGATGTTATTGGGATAATACATACAGAAGTGTACTTTTCCCAGACCTGGCTGTACGATCAAGCGGCCATTGATGTTAATGCAAGCGCATGATAGAAGTAGGGAGAACCTACGTTTACCATGTCTCCATAAGGGCCCTAACGCCTTTTTCCCATTCTGCCAACGCTTTGCTCTCAAAGAACTACGCGGAGGTTTCAGTATGATATGCTTTCCAAACGAAGTCGTGGTTTTTCGAAGAGTTGGGAGGTGAGAGCCAATGTTGAACATCCCATCGTAGTTAGTCATCTAACATATTCTGAAGAGCGACTGTGACCCCAAGTCAGCACGGTGATACCCGTTTCGATAGGGACACATACCCAAATCAAATCCCGTCGAATAAGTTACTATCTGTTGACGCCTAACCATCTAGTCGAACAAGTAATCAGAAATCCGCGAACGATTATAGCAGTACGTAGGCGCACCTTCAATAACTGTCTTCACGTTTAGCTACGAGACCATGGATGACACCTAATGTTTGTGAAACAGTCATCCGAGTCTCATCTGAGTTAATCGAAATCTTTGGAGGACTGTGCTCACTGAACCGTCGTAAGGAGTGCGTCGTGGCTGCACGTGAAAAAAAAACCTGCGTCGGGAGCGCCCGTCAGCCACTGCCTGTACTGTACAGTTCACTTTCCGTTCTCCCGGTCTTCCGACTTTTCTCTCTCTTCAGACTTTAAACAACGACGATCTACCCTCGCCACCACCACGGCATGCATGACCCTAGTATCCAGTCCTTTACTCTCGTTCTGACACTCCTGACACCTTTTGTCCATTTCTATACCAGTTCTTCATTCTCATCGCACTCAGTAGGGGCCTCCCGTCTTGATCATTTCCGCCCGGCACTCGCGTTAGCATGGACTTGCTGTCCACGGCGCATCTGCCATCCTCACTCATTCCCTTTCCCGATATTTTATCCTTCCCCCCTTCCATTCAATCTACGAGCAGCCACTACCATATCTTAGCTACCCTGTTTATTTTGCTTCGAAGCCAGGGCAAGCACCGAAAGTAATTCGAGTATTACTTTGAAGATCACTTCCTCATAATTGTATTTGGTGGAATCGTCGATATATCTCCAGACCCTTGAGAAAGAAAGAATTCATCACAAGGGAGCCGATTGAACAGCGCATTCAAGGAGCAAGGAGGAGTGTAAAGAGTGCGTTCGGCGCGGGAATCATCGGTGGAATTTTCACGGATGGCTCCCACTCCTGGAAGTGAAAGCGTTTGTGGAAATCCCGTGGAAATTCCACGCGTGCGTTCGGCGTAATTTCACGATATAATTCCAATCAAAATTGCTTTATTTAAAGGTCACATTCTATGACACGGCGTGACTGCACGTGAGCAGCGTGATACAATTGTTTTGATCCTTCAACGCGTGCGCATATACGATGGACACCGATGATTTCAATACTGAAGACTTCGATTCCGAGTTTCCGACGACTCCGAGACTGATGATGACCAGAGGCGCGTTAATCAAGTCACTGGTATTGTTGCCATCCTCGCTCTTGCTGCAAGAGATTGTATCACTCTGTATTCCTCACGCTTTGTTAAGGTTCCCCAACACACCTCGGATCCGTCTGCGCAATAAACTGACACTCTGTAGTCTCTCAGAAATAAAAAGAAAGAACTGTATTATCTGTAGCCATACAGCAAACTAATACAAGTGTTTGTCACATAGTATAGCATCTTGAGTCGCTTCTGATATCGGCTAATCCCGTGATCGTCGATAAATATCTAGATTACATGTTCTTGGCACCTGGGGCGAGTCGATTCGAGGGTAAGCAGTGAGCGTGAGCATGATATGATTTGGTGCTGTGCTATATACATGTGCAGTTGCTAGGTGCAGGGGCATGGCGCGAAGCCCGTGGGCCCAGCCGGAGAGGTGAGCTACGCGGGCGGGTAGGGCTCTTGCGCTCGCTGCAGCGCTCCGTGAACTGGTGGCCACAACAGACCCGCTGGTTGTGATATTTCTGCTGCGAGATGGAAGTGATTCTTCGCTGCTTTGCTGATGAAATGTGACTGCGGCTGGTGTGTTGAATCTGTTCAAGTTGATGGTGCTACTTGCGGGCTCACTGGTCGTTTGCGGGGAATCGACGACTATACAAGGGCGTTGTGGGAGGGTGTAATTACAAAGAGCAATGTGAGTAAGTATGACAAGCCGCTGCTGGAGCGCAGCTGAAGAGGAGCAGTGAAAGATGGAAGAGACATCGTTTGGACCACCCAGTTACAGGGTTGTAACGGGGCGTCACATCACGCGTCTGGGAGTGAAAGCAAACTTTGAAACAGGTCTTGACCTGTTTCAAAGTTTGGCAGGACTCCCACGCGCTCCCACTCCCACGCGTTTTCAGTGCCGAACGGTTTTTCTGCCACGGTCTGGAATTAAAAAATTAATTCCATCTCGTTTGGCTGGTGCCACGCGTGGAAATTCGTAGTCTCGTGACCAGACTCTAGAACTCCGACCTGCTGACTTAAAAAAATCATACACGGTAGGAGTGCTAGAGTCTGGTGAAGTTCGGTCGGGCGGGTGTGGGTAAGGCGTCATGTGACCGTGGCTAGTGCAATCTTATCGCTTTTTAGTACTAGTAGCTATATGCGCCTTATATACCCTGTATTCCCTGTGCTCTGGCAGCATATATTCTACATGCTCTGAACGATGTTATCCACTCCTGGGGCTCTTAAAACTGCTCGTAACACTGCGCTCAAGGATCGGAATTATGACTCGGAGGGGACTCGTCGGATGATGTCCCAGAAACTCCAGGCCATTTTCGGCAGGAGAATACCATATGATTGGCAGCTTGACGCTGCTAAAGCACTCGTTCTTGGTCTTGATTGTGTCGTGGTTGCTGGGACTGGTGCCGGAAAGACCATCCCATTCGTGCTCCCTTTGTTCGTGCAAGACTCCCAGGACAAGCTCGTCCTGATTATATCTCCCTTGAACGCTTTGGAAACTGATCAGGTGAGTTTCTCGATGATAGCATGGACACTCTATACTCACTAATAGACTCTCCTGAAGGCCAAACGATTCGAAAATTTGGGTCTCAGTGCCGTTGCAGTAAACGGCGATTCATACACGAACGATTTGCATA
>QLOU01000007.1:0-15690 GCA_003313715.1 Russula abietina
GGAATAGAATGGAAATGTTCATTAACAGAAGATCTGATAAAGTGGGAAAGCGTGCCAATGTCTCATAAGGTATGAAAATGAAATAGAATGGGAACATGAATTCCATATCCATTGAGAGCAATTAGGAGAAATAAGAATTTCTAATAAAGTGTCATAATAGACCCGTAATTTCCCCCATATCCCCTATTGAGCACAATTTCCATTATCTGACATTATCAGGCATTTAATGTTTCATAATCTCTCGTAATTTCTCCCAAAAAACGGACTTTTCACTGGGGATGAGGGCCTTGCTTGCTTCTCATTAATACATTGTTGGGCTTGCACACACCCATATACCCCACGAGGACTAGCCGTGACATAGTATTCGCCCTCTTTTTTTTTTTCACTACATACAAATGTCTATCTCGTCACTTTGATAATCCCCTTTAATCAGCGCTGTGCGTACGTCACTCCACGAACAAAAACGTTGTACGTTGTACGTTGTACCTTGGTGTGCCCGCGCCCATTTAAAGCAGCCATTCTGCATAAAAAGAACTTTCAACTCAGGTCCCCGAAGCTTTCAACCGCTCGCCTTTCTCCTTCCTCTGATCGCATGGGGCGTAACCGCGCGTAACCGGTGATAAGAACGCTCTTAGATCCCACCCCTGCGCATTCATTCACGAATCTGTTTTTTCGGTGAACCTTACTGGGCAATCTCCACCACTTTTACCTGATCTGCTTCCTCGAGCTGTTCTTTTTTAAAATTAGCCGTACTTGCTGCGTTCATCTGACTCGGACCCGCCCATGTCATAATCTATCCAACTAGGATCCATATTATCGACCAATCAATAGCTGGCCTTTTCGCGTTCTAATCTACAGCTCCTCTCCCAAGATATTGGATATTGCCTCATTGAGCTGACCAGCTGCAGTGCCTCGCCGTACTCCAAAGGGCTGAACGTAATGCGGCGCTAGCAGACGTCCACAAGCCCTGTTCTCCTCTTTGGACCGCGGAGATTATCTGAGACGATAGACTGATGGAAATATTGCCGTACATACTAAATGTGCACCTCGGCATATTCCTTTTCCAAGTTATCTCGCAAGCGCTGAGGTAGGATAAGTAAGTATATCGTGATCATGACCAACTAAATCCAATCCAATTAGTATCGTTCACTTAAACTAGACACATGAGAAAGACACAAGGGGAACAACGGTGAAGTGGTTACAGACTACATTGAAACAAACATTCAAGAAAATTCCCGAAGGATCAACCCGAGTAAACGATGTTTACCTTGTACGATATCCACTACGGCCATGGCAACACAACACTCATAGGTTGATGAATTGTTAACCCGATCTTTTATCGCTTACGCTTTGCTGCTCTATCAGCCTCACCCACCTGTGAACTCTCTCCGCTCGCATCCTCGGCGTCCGAGACAGACGCACTGCGCGCTCCCGGAAGTTCACGTTCGGGAGGCGGTGGTGGCACCAAGCCCTCGCCTTCGGGAAGAGGCGGTAGAGGTGACTCGTTGTCATGGTTGGGTGCATCAGTCATCAAGGCATCCCTGTCATCGTCGCTCCCTTCAGCAAGGTCAATGATACTCGGCGGTACGGGGATCCGTCGCAGGCTGTTGCCGACGTTCATCTCCGGCTCGACTTCCGTCTCGGCCCCATCACGTTCTCGACCCATATTTGGGGACAGCAGGAGCATCTCAGCATCCTCCGGTGCGGTGACGGCAACCGGAGAGTCCTTTTCGGCTATGTCATCTTCAAGTTCGAACGAAGCGGCATCTATTTCGACGTCTTCTTCGAGGTTCGCAAAGGTACGGCAGAGGGGACACGAGAATGCTGGATGATGCGTCTCGAGCATCGGCCGAATACACTTGAAATGGAAAGCGTGCGAGCATGGTGCGATAAAGAGTGCTTGCCGAATAGTTACGGAGAATAGGCCTGACGTAGGTTAATCAGCACTTATCTATGGCCAGCGCTGATAGAAGCACAAAGGAAGATGCGTACAAATGCAGCAGTCGGAAAAACTGGACTTGGGCGCGGGCTTCTTGTCAGTTGATTTAGGTGCTGCGGGGACGTTTGGGGTTGCCAATGATTTGAGATGGCGCAATGCGTTGGTGCTAACGTGCACGTGTCAAGCGGCAATTATTGGTACCCAAAAACAAGATTTTTTTCACTTACTTGAACGCATTTGCGGAAGCCTGCCACTCACGCCCTATCTCAACACGAATACGGACGCATTTGTATATGTCTTCTGTACCACCTTGATAGTCGACACCGAGTTGAAGTGTGTCACCGTCTTTAAGCTCGAATGGGCGCGAGTCCTGAGAGGCAGCTGAGAGGCGGACATGATTGAGAAACGTGCCAGAACTGCTCTTGGTATCCTTGATATAAAATTTGCCGCCAAGTTCGCACCAGACTTCGGCATGGGCGCGGGAGACGACCTTTGATTTAAACGCGAGCTTGTTCGAGTTGAGCGCATTGGCTTGGGATATGGGTACCCCGGATCGTTCGGTAAAGCGACCGATTCGCAGTGCGGGGTCGCCTTCGACAACGTCGCGGGTGATCGGGTCAAAGCGCAAGGAGCGCCGACTGTCGAGATGTGGCACGAGGCGAATCCTATGTGATGCGCCGGTCGTGATGGGGATGGGCACGTTGAGCATGGCGGGCATGTTGGACGGTGGATGGGATGTGGAGACGACGGTGGGCAACTGGGGTGTATTGGAGGATGCGAGTGCACCGCCAGACCGGCGTCTGCGCAGCATCTGGGTGAGACCGGTGGAGATGGGCAGGTTGTGGGAAAGTGATGGCTGTAGGCCAGGGGCGGCGTTAGATCGACGTCTATTGGATGAAGGGCCGGGAGAAGGGGGGGAAGGGACTAAGTGAGTGGGAGGGAAAGGAGGGGGAGGAGAGTCCCGGTCGATGACAGGAGAGGTGGATGGGTGCGATTGGGATATGCCCCGTGGACGACCGCGCAGGAAAGAGGTCAGAATGTTTTGCCTTGAGGGAGGGGAATCGGTTCCGACCAGGTGGGGATAGACAGCATCCATGGGTGAGAGTCTGTGGAAAGGATCGGAAAGACACTTAATTACACTCTCTATAACACTGTCAGCCCTGGCCCTCCACACAACAGCCCGAGGCCTGTCATGCACCGGTCAGGAAATACCGTCTGATTTACAAAAATTGTATTTTTAATTATGAAAAAAAAGTCAAAAAAAGTTAAAAGAGCATGCAAATCAGCAAAGTGGTGGCGACGAGAAACATAGAACAAAGCACAGGGAGAAAATTTGTGATGATATAAAACGTACAGCAGTTCCAAAGCTTTCCCAAGAAACACCAGCCAGCCCATAAATGCGATGATGAAATGAATATCTCTGCTCCTCTACAGCTCCATCTCCATCTCCATCCCGTCCCATTCTTCCTCTTCCTCCTCTTTGCCAACATCATCGCCTAGGTGCCGTCCGCGCACACCGAATCCACTTGATGGCGCCGTCTCCGCTTCAACCTCCACAAATTCACTTTCATCGCTCGAGCCCGAATGAGACAACGAGAAAGAGCGCGACCACCTGTCCGAACCCCCAGATGCTCCTGCGTGAGGTACAATGACCCCAGCGGATGATTGAAACGAACTGGCGAACGACGCGGAATCGTTACCGATAGAACCGTAACCGGTCGTATAGCTTTGCGGGATTCCGTTCTCTGGCTGGGAGTAAGATACTGGCTCTGTGGGCACAGCAATAATCCCTGGTCGTAGGCGTGTGATCCCGCTCACACTTGCACTCGGAAGCGCGTAGTCGTGTATGCGTGGTCGTGAAGGCACCGAACTTGAAGTCGGGTATGTTGTCGTCTCTGCGACGGACTCGCTCACCGGAAGTGGGGGCGGCAGTGCACCACCTGAGAGAAAGGATGGCCAGAGAGAGCGGTCGTCTGGGAGGGATGAGCCACCGGACGCAGATGGCGTCAGGTGCGAAAGAATCGCCGCAGCCTACACGTGAACGTAATATCATGTAAATATCATGAAATTGTAAAAGCAGGTCTAAATACAGCCATAGAAAAACATCCTCCTTACGGAGGAATGCGCAAGATGATGCAAGATGCAAGAACGGTGCCATAGCCATAGCAACACGAACATCAGAAGGGCGACAGTAGCACGCACCTCCATGAGCTGCACTTGTTGGTGTTTGCTCAACAAAAATTTTGACGCTTCCCGCCAATGTGGAGTATGCTCCCAACGGTGCTTGACTAAACAAGACGGGTGACGATATACCTATAATAAGATAATTGTTAGATGCGACAACCAGGACACAGCACTGAAAGAACCTTCGAGCAGCTTTCACACGTGAAGGTTGTTCCACGCTTTTTTCCGTTCCTCGTCGCGCCACTCATTACGCCTACTTTTGAGTCTGTCGGGGGAGGGGGGGTACCGGAAACACTGAACGCATCCTCTATGGGAACGGAACTACTGACACCACTCGTAGTGGTGGCGCTGGGCACAGGAATTGCGACAGGAATGGTAGGCGTCCGGTTGGAGTTGGTGTAAATGTCCGGACCTGGTGGCGACACTGAGGAGGATATTGACAATGAGGCAAGAGAACTGAGAGTAGTAACTGGGGTTTGAAGTACTACAGGCCTAGGAACGGATGTCAGAGACAAGTGAAAGGAGAAAAAAGGCAATTCATTTACGATGGTCGGCTTGCAGCGTCGCGTGCGTCGCTGACTCGCCGACGCACCTGCCCCGTTGATGAGAGACGACGATGTTTGGTCCCATTGTGGACGGCCAGTCCCTGGTTGGCATTGCGCAAGTGGTGAGTAGATTCGACGCTCGCAGCCCGCCATGAATGATGGTCATCAGGATCCGAGGACAAATCCTGGGGCACTTCCATTGGCTTGGCATTGGCAGCTGCGACGGACAAAGAGAGTAGACTGAGGGGAGCACCAACATGCTGTGTAGCTGTTAGCGATGTTCTTGCTGCAGGTTTGAGAGAGACACACGGGTGCGGACGGGAGAGGTTGCTCAGACATATACGGGAAGGAAAGAAAGACGGTTGTGGATGAAAGATGGCGGGAGGGGGTCGCTAAAAAGTAGAATACAATAGATGTATGAGAATATGGACATAAAGAGGCATCTCTGGGGGGGGAGTGCGAGTGCGAAACGGCGCAGTCAGTGAGCCATTGCGGAACAGACAACTTGTGTCCAAATGCCGCCCCAGATTTTTCATTCTTTCTATTTTCGGTGTCGCATTCTCTTGTGCCACCACCGCCATCCTGTCATCGTCTCCATTCCGTCACTGCTCGCCGTTTCCTCGCCGTTTCCAACGGAGAAATCTGCGCACACCACGTTGCCAACCTTGTCTTTGGTTCACAAGCCTTGGAATTTTCGATTTATTTATTTATCTTATTGTATTTACTTTTACTTCCTCCATCCCAACCTCCTGCGGACTTTAAGCGGACTTGATCGGAGTGTGAATTAAAAGTAGTGCGGGCGACGCGACGCACACGACTCAGAGTACCGCGGGTCATGCGCACAATTACCCTCTTTGTGTTCGCATCTGTCTCTCATGCATTTCAATTTCCATTCGATTTCAATAGTCTCCGGTTGACAAGACCCCAGACGCCATTGTCAGCTCCAGTACCCGTACCACCGCGATCACCTCGTATCGCAATCATTGGCGCGGGGGCTGGTGGCTCATCCGCAGCGTTCTGGATCGCAAAGGCCAAAGAGCGCAACGGTCTTGATGTCGCGATCGACATTTATGAGCGTAATGACTACATTGGAGGCCGTAAGTCGCATAATTTATCTATGTAACCCTAGCTTTGAGCTGAACGTTCCTTAAGGAAGTACCACTGTATACCCGTATAATGATACCGCATATGAGCCCGTGGAACTTGGTGCATCCATCTTTGTAGGCGCCAACAAGAATATGTGGCGGGCGACCAAGGAATTTAATTTTTCCCACTACGGGTTCGAGGACGAGGACGGAGGTCTTACTATCTGGGACGGGGAACAAGTATTGTTTTCAGTATGATTTCTCGCATATACATGAACAACCTAGTCGGGTTTAACATCATCCTTCTAAGGCATCGGACTCCTGGGGCTCTTGGGGCTCCTGGCTTAACAACCTTAAGTTTCTATTCAGGTACGGCTATCGCTCACCAAAGAGAGTGGGAGAGCTGTGAGTCGTTTAAACTTTCATCTTCCGGGTGTCCTTAATATACGTCTCAGTGTCCGGTCGGTAACAAAAAAGATTGTCGAGCTCTACGAGCCAGACGTGAAATGTTGGTCCTCCACCGAGGAGCTTAATGATGCCTTAAACTGGACCCACCTAACCTCTCAGACGGGTGGTGAATACTTCCAAAGCAATGGAGTCTCTCAGATATACATGAATGAATTCATTGAAGGTGCTACCCGCATGAATTACGCTCAGGTTAGATGGACTACCCGTTCGCTGAGGTTCCGTCCCTTAATCACACTGCCACGCAGAATATCGACAGTATCCATGGATTGGAAGCCTCTTGCGCTCTTGCGGCAGACGGTGGCAGTACCATCAAGGGAGGAAACTGGCAAATTTTTGAGCAATTCGTAGAACGATCCGGCGCGCAGACTTTCCTCAACACTGAGGTAGAGCAACTCTCCCACTTTACTCCCCGGTAAACTTCAAATATTAACGTTGCACTAGGTGGTTGGCATAGAGCGGCACTCGGACCATACTTGGACAATCGTTACAGAGGTGGAACGTCGCGATTACGATGCGGTAATCATTGCTGCACCTTACCACACTTCTCAAATCTCCCTCCCAGATGATCTATCCTTTTTGATTCCAACCCAACCTTATATCCGCTTACACGTTACCCTTTTAACAACTACTGCGGCGGCGCCAAACCCCGTGTATTTTGGCTATAAACCAGGATACAAGGTACCAACGACCATCATGACGACTTTGGATGGTCTTCGTCGCGGCGGCAAAGCCCCAGAATTCAACTCTCTCACCTATCATGGGCAGGCCAAGTTTGCCAAGAATGAAACTCATGACCAGCAAGGGACCGGCGAATGGGTCGCGAAAATTTTCTCCATGGAGCGCATCTCAGATGAGTGGCTTGCAACCATGTTTCAAAATGAGGTCGGCTGGGTACATCGCAAAGAGGTATGTTCGTGCAATTGAGCTTTCAATCGAACCTGTAATTCATGAACATTAATATTAAGTGGGACGCGTATCCTGAGCTACCCCCAACGACGAAGTTCCCACCTATCAAGCTTGATGATGGCCTTTTCTACGTGAATGCATTCGAGCCGTAAGTACAATCATCGATTTGTTCTTCTTCTGTGCCGATGTAACTTGTTCTAGTTTTATCTCGTGCATGGAGACAGAAACACTCGCCTCCCGTAACATTGTAGATTTGCTGATGCGGGAGAAGTTTAATTCGAGCATCTGTCCGTTGGACGAGAAGAGGGAGGCGCCTGTGCATGCAGGGTTTGTGTATGGGTGGGATTGCTAGAGCTAGTTTGGTGAAATGTCGTGATTACCTGGTAGAGAAACGAACTAACAGATACCGCGTCGAGCGAGTGAACCAAATTCTGCGTTGAACAGTCACAATGCTCCCCTTCTTCGACCTCAACGGCCTCAACGGCAGCGTGTTCTCTTATATCACTGCGTTCTATATTCGAATGCTGTGCTCCTTTCGGCTACCTCGGGCACAGCGTGTAAATTGTGACTTGCACAGACCTGTAACAAACCATGAGGACATCACTCTGGCAACCTAATCGTACCACATCCACATGCTTTCTGCGTTACTTTCCTTGCGGCCCATATTTGACATCACACTCTGTGATGGAGGCAAATCGCGCATTCACCCTGTCACCATCACATGGATCAAAGAGTTCAGTACGTTCAGTCATGGGTAGCTACAGCCATGTGGACTTTCGCCGATCAAAGGTTACAGTATAAAGCAAACTATGGCTATGAAGCTAATAAACGTGATTTTCAATGTATGTTTCCTTTATCAAGCTAGGTTCCAAGGAAAATGATGTAGAAAATCAGTTGAAAGGAATGAGATATTGGTTATTGCCCTGTCAACAAGGGTTGCAACCAACGGGTGTCCGGCGGCAAGCCAACCCCGGACGCGGCCGAGGATTATTACGAAAATCTTGCAAAGGTACCGATTGGGAGCGAAACAACGGACATGTCGTTCCGGATGGTTTTACTTCCGTCTCACATTTGCGCGCTTTCTCCTATACCCCCCTTATCTCACTATGTTCTACTAGTCTCACACCAACAGCCATGAAGTCCCTTTTGCGAAAAAAAACTCCCACCGACAATGTAAAAAAACCTTCCCCTCCGTCATCTACCCAATATACCCGACCACCACCAACGACCGAGACGCCTTTGTATGCACGCTTCGCCAGTACCAAACCAGCATCGCAGTCCCCGGAGAAAACCCGCCTGGTCGTATCGGGGCCCATGCCTCTTGGTCGTCCCAGCCGTACAAGTCTTGGAGCCGATAGTCGAAGAAAACATGAGGATGAGAATCTGTCGCGAGGCAGGCTCAACGGCCGTCGGGTTGCGAGTCCGGAGTCTCAGCTAGACGCGCACGAGTTTCAGCCGGCTGTGGATAGGTCATCTCAGGATGCGCCTGTTGACCCGAGACCCCCCATCAAGACGCGAACGGCCTGTAAGTCACCACTTCTCCGTCCCCTTCGCGCGCAGACGTTCTCATTTCCTCCGTCATGCCATCATGGATGACGTGCACTCGTTGAGAACATCTGAGCATCTGCGCATGGCGGCAGCCTCGCCTTGTATGGCTACAGGGAGTCTATTTGCAGCCATCCCTTGCTTCTGTGGTTCGATGTCGCATGCTCGTACTGACTTTTAACAATCAGCTTTCCCGGATGAGCAATTCGCTTCCTCGAGGTCTCACAATATCGTAGCCATCGAGAATGTACATTATCACCGCGATATCCTCCCCTCTCCTCCCGTATCGCCGCCGCCTTCCTTCTATCCTCAACAATTGCAATTGATGCGTACTACTATAAATGGGCATCCCTCCTCTTCGCTCCCCTCTGTTGGAAAGGCATTTACTACGGCGACTGAAGACCCTGCCGCTACTACGCGCTCAAACGGCCTGTACGGGGAACCCCGCTACCCAACTAGTAGATCATCTGAGAAGCCTCCTTTCACGCATGTGTCCACGTCCAGTGTCATGAAGCACACAGAGGTATGCATTTCAGTCGTCGCTTCCCATTTTTATCCTCCTTTGGATGACATCCAGTTCATAATGATACATGATTATGCCCGCACCCTTATCCTTTCATTCCGCCTCACTGCATTGCCAATAACCCGCACCTCTTTTTCTGAAGGGCTCACACAAGCCTGCAACTGGGTTCTCAGCAATGGGAAATTCCTTGTCCTCGCATCAGGTAAGTTTCTCTCACCGTAATTTCGTGGTGCCCCAGGAACATCGCTGCATTCGCATCGTAAAACGCGCCCCACACGTTGCTTATGCGCTTCTCACATAATTAATCATCACAGGCATCGCACGATGTCGAACGACTGCAAAGCTTACCAGCTTCAGCCCACCAAGGAGCCGCGTTGGCCTTGCACTTGAATGGTCGCGTTGAAAGTACTAGGCCCTCCACGGTACCTCTGGGTCCACCGAACGTCCAAACCTCACAAAACCAATTGGATCGGAGGACGTCGCGAGCGCTGGTAGGAGACCCCTCCCTGCGTAGCACAGGCACACCACAGCCTCAGGACAGCGCCCATCGGAATATCTATCAAGCATTCGCTACTGAAATTGTTCCTGCACCGTTCATTGTGACACCTCCACAGTCCCCAGACAAGTATACAACCTCTACGCGTCGCATAACCACACAGTCGCGGGGACATCGACACGTTCTTGCTACCCCAGATCCCGAGCCAGAACCAGTACCTGAGCCAACGCGACGTGGGCCGCTAATATTTAACGCCCACGAAGCCGAATCTCGTCACATATTCCAGGAACGCGAAAGTCCCCGTGAGTTTGAACAAGGGGAATACCAGCATCCAGAGGTCGTCGCGAAGCCTTTACCGAGTCGGCCAATTACGGGTAGTCCTGAACGTGGTTTTGTAATTGAGTCACGTCGCTCAATCTCCCACTCTCGGTCATTCAAGCAGGAGCAGGTTACTCGGGCAATTGCTTCTTATGAGGACGAAGCACCACCCATGGCTCATCCGGCTATACGCAAGATAAGTCAAGGTCCTACGGCCGCAATCCATACTCCTCCTTTTCTAGAGGATCGAAAACCTTCGTTTACCGAGCATTCAAGTAACCCTCGTCATAGTAATGGCTCGCGTAAACAGCGTTCCCCACCCGTCGATCTCTCGTCGGCGTCGAACCCTGGATGGCAAACCCAGCAAAATGGGAATATCTCCGTCCTATCTCCATCTCAACCAGTGCGCGAATGGAATGCATCATCATCTCCTGATTCACCGACCCCACCAACACCCCCCGAAAAGCTACCGCCGCGCGATGCCAGGAGTGAGAATGAGTGGTCGCACCACATGGAACGCCAATTCTCTTCCAAGCGTCTTGCATCAACCATCGATGTTGAAGATGAACCACGACGTGACTTGCACAATGGTTGGACAGGTCCTGTTCCTGCAGAAGCCCAGTTCGAGGAGGATGGCCCAACATCATCATATGTGGAAGATGGTCAGGAGAACGTACAGGAGACTCATCTACTTAATGGCTTTCACCGACCGGTGTCACCTATCCGCTCTGCGAGCTCGATCGATGGAAACTCCTTGCAGTTGCCTACTTCTGTTGGCCAGCTACATGATGATTCATATGATAGTATTGTCGACGTCTCAGACCCCCAGATGGATGAACCTAACGGGTCTGTCTTTGATAATGGTCAACACCCTCAGAATGATTCTCAACAGCTGTGGGAGGATGAAGATAACCTGGCGTCTCAATCGTCCGTCGATAATACCGAGTTCGTTGCTCGACCCCGCCGACGTACATTACCCCCACCCGCCTCCCCGGAAGAATACTCCCGTGCTCGTGCACGTCGACGCGGTACATGGCTGGAGAAGTCCGTTCCTGACGACATCGCAGAACTCGCGGAAGAAACGAGGCCCACATTCTATCCTCTTCTCCAGCACTTGCAGAATCGAGAGCTGTTGACAGAGCTTTTAACGCACCTCTCGTTCTATGAATGGCTCATTCTTTGGGGCGGCGTAAGCAAAGTTATACGAGAGGCTCTCGACTCTGACTCTTCACTTTGCGACGTGGCTTTAGAGCGCTATCTTGGTACTGTTGGTTACGCGCGGTGGTCATGGTCAAACCCCCAGCCAATACGCATCACTCTTGCCGAGATGCGCGCATACATGCGCGGCGTGAGCAAGCCTGTGCATGTCTATGCACAGACTTCCTTTTCAATACTTTCTGCACCGCCCTCGGAGGAGAATACTAGACTTATCCACGACATGAAAAAGGAGACTCGGGCCTTCAATCGAATCGTTATTCGCCTCCGCGCACAAGCTGAAGCGGATGTGGAACAAAATGCAGTTCGGCGGAGACGGAGCATTGGGCAGGCACAACCACCACAAAGACAAAACAACGGGCCACCACTGTCGTGGAGTGCAGGCAAAGCGCAGGGTCAGGGAGGCAGGCACCGTTCGGCATCACGACACTCGAGCCGCGCCCCATCTCCGACGAATTCTATGTGGTCTCAAGGCGCAGGTTCTCAGGTACATCTTCCGCTCGGAACTACGCCCACGTCCGGTGGATTTAGATCGCCATTGTTTCGTTTGCGGCGTGCGCCGTTGCTTCGTGTGTTTGTGCCATCCCCCGAGGGAGATTGGCTGTCAGACGCGGGCGTCCTCGAATGCGAGACAGAACTTCGCAAGGCTGGTATCTTGCCACTGCTTCGTGTCGGCGATATCGTTTGGGACACAGCGCTTGGTGATGAAGGTAACGCTGGTCGACTTGTTTGGGACGGACGGTACCTCGTTGTGCGTCATGCATCTCTAAAAGTCCCGATTGCTTCTAACTTGTGCGATGTGACGTATAGGACCTTGACTACGCCTTTTCGCAGATCGGCGATATTCCACCGTCGTTGCCCGCACTTGCATTCCCACCGTCGTATTTCCATCGCATTGTTCGGGTGGCAGGAGACCGTAACCCTATCGCTCACCTAGATATCCGCTTCTGGGGAGAAGAGATTATTGCGAATTTGCAATTATTGCAAGATCGCGTACGAACAGAAACGTGAGAAATTTATTGCTGGCTCACCGAACCTTTGTCAACGAATTTGCATCGCAGCCCACAGGGAGCGTATCACACTGTAGTGCGATGGGTGCACCGTTCTTCATTCACAATCTTCCCACCACCCGGTGGCGCTCCTGTGATCATACTCCCTAATAAAGAGCGGCGTCTTGTAGATCCTGGCTGGCGTGGCACGGTCATCGTAGAGGCTGAAGGTACTAACGAAGGTCTTTCGGATCTTCACGCCCGCTGTAGAGGTGTGTTTCAGCCGCGGGCAGGTGATGTTGCACCACCGCCCGGGGAGAGGGAGCGGATGGTATGGCGCGTGCTACGCGAGCGCAGGTGGGTATGGTATTTCTGCTCACGGGAGTTTACTGAGTAAGTTTCTTGTAGCCGTCCGGGGGAGATATGGATGCGGGCAGTAAGCTATAAGGAGAGACTGACACCATAGATGTGTTTTGTATCGGTTCCGATGAGGGTTGTTGTATGTCGTTTGTGTTCTTCAATGGCCGCCATGTCGTAATGTATTCTCCCAACAAGGTAAAGAACATTAGAAGAGTTTGGCTTTATAAAAAAAAGTATTTTGCGAGAGTGCCTTTCTTCCTATCAATACCAATGACAACCAAGGTCGCACTTGTCACTGGCGCAGCTCGTGGCATTGGCCGTGCAATCGCCCTTCGTCTTGCCGAGGATGGCTTGGATGTTGCGGTCAATGACTTACCAAACACATCTGAACTGGATGACCTCGTGCAGGACATCGAGAGCAAAGGACGGCACTCACTCGCCGTTCCTGCTGACGTGTCTCTCGAGGAAGACGTCGAGAAGGTAATTCAGCAAGTCGTTCAGAAATTGGGCAGCCTCGATGTCGTAAGTCCCTTCGATGGCCAGCCCCGGCAGCATGTTTTAACTTTAAACCTACTATTAGATGGTCGCGAACGCAGGGATAATGGTCTATAGCCCGTTTCTCGGTTGTGAGTCACGGGAATTGTACACAAGAATCGTCCCCTAAACGGTAGGTGCACAGCGACCGTCGAGGACTTTGACCGCTTGATGGCCGTCAACGCTCGCAGCACATTCCTGTGCTATAAGCATGCTGCGAGACAGATGATCGCTCAAGGTCGCGGTGGTCGTATTATCGGTTCGAATATTTCCTATTCTCCTCCTAGGCCGCACATGTTGATATGAAGATGTTCAGGCGCATGTTCGGCAGCAGGCAAACAAGGTAGGTCATATCGTATGATCTCGATATGTGACGACATGGTTCACTCGGTGGTGCATCGTCACGGCGGGAGCAGGTGCTGGCATCGCTTCTGCGTACAGCGCATCCAAGTTTGCTATTCGCGGTTTGACCCACGCAGCTGGTAACGCCTTTTCCTGGTTCATGGATTTTGTTGATGAAGGATTCTTGAAGCTTCCGATTTCGGGAAACACGGAATTACTGTAAACGCGTATGCTCCTGGCGTGACAAACACTCGCATGAGTAGGTCCTGCCCGCCCTCCACTTGGCTGGCACTTTAGCACATCTGACAAGAATAACCGTCTTCATAAGTTGGAGGGCTCGTTGACGCCCAACCTGGCACCGATTTTGATTCGAAGGCCAAGAGCGCTGTGGTGAGTATAATCTCAATCCCCGCAATCGACTGGACCTCAGAAAGCCCTTCCACCGAAGGCTTTTTTGGGCATGCCGATTCAGCGCATCGCTGCTCCAGAAGAAGTTGCTGCTTTTGTATCTTATGTCGCCTCTGACAGCGCTGGCTTCGTCACTGGTAAAGTGGACTTTTTTTTTCTGAACTGTCACATTTATTCACCCGGCTCTGTTGTTTATACCCGCGAAGGCCAATGTGTATGTCTACTTTCCCTTGCTTCTTGTCCCGGTCAATTTGACGTTACGACAGATCTCCATCGATGGTGGTTACATTCGTGATTGAGAGCAGTCACCGCAGTCAGGGAGTGGACGGTGGGAGGCCAAGTTCTACTGTATCGTTCTCGTCGACGACCGGGGCTATCGCAGTCGTAATACGTCATTATGCAAAGCATAGCTTACCACATGTCCTTCTTTCCGGTAGGCAATTGTCAATCCCACTGGCATGATCCTTTCATTCCAGCATGTACTCACACTTCCTTCAATGATGCACAACAAGCCGCTCAGGTTCAAGTTCTCCTTCATTTCGTGTGCTATCGATAGTCACCCAGGCCTTCAAGTTCAGTTCCTCTTACAAATATCACAACCTGACAGACGGATTTCTCAGCGAGCTCGACATAAAACTTAAACCTATCCTCAGGCTCATCATTGTTCAAATTGGGACGTAGCTGTGGTCGCTCCGCCTCGTGCATCGGCACGGGTACTTCGCGGGGCATAGTGCTAGTAGGTTTGGGTATCGCGCTTCGACTCGCAGATGGTGAATATGATATTGCCGCGCGTACGGCCAGACAGGCACTGATGAGGTGATTGAGAAGATCGAAGAAAAAGGGCGGTGCACGCTCGCCATACCAGGAGACGTTTCGGAGGAGTTTGTCGTCAGGGACATGATTAAATACACCGTTAGTACGCTGGGCAGCCTAGACGTCATACGTACCGCCACCTTCTGTCTGGTCTTCACGCTGGATTTAAGATAAACTTTGAACGCGCCGAGGGGAAGGAGGAACATACATGTTTTTGTTATCTCATCCTGCAATGATGATAATGACGTTGCGGAATACTGTATACAGGAGGCGTTTGACAGGCAAATGGTGGTGAATGTGCGTGGCACCATGCTTTGCTATAAGCTGGCCGCCGACGAGGTGATCGCGAAGAAACGTGGCAGGCGAATCATTGGTACGTATGCCCAGACTCGTGATGTACTGCGCGAGCCCCACTGGTGCATGTCCACACTGACAGGCGCATGTTCCCTGGCTGGAAAACAAGGTAAGGAGACCATCGCGAGGCCCCCTTAGTTTACGCGCTTAATTTCATAAAAGCCATCAGCTCAGCAATTTGTTCGGGTATTCCGCAACCAAGTTTGCCATCCGAGGCTTGACGCAGAGGGCAGGTACGTGATGCGGTAGTCTTTTCACAAGTGGCACCCAGTGTGTTGATTGGATAGCGAGAGAACTCGGGGAGCACCGCATCACCGTAAACGCCTATACAGCAGGCGGAGTGAAAACATGGACGGACATGGACGAAGTTCGTCTTCGTCAGCGACATCGATTACATACACAGATCACGTGATACTTCTTGTGCGTGGGCATACACTGAGAAATATGGCGCAAATAGGACGTTGCCAATTTGGTTTCCTATCTGGTCTCCAACGGCGGTGAGCGCCGTGATTTCTTTACAAGCCCGAGACCACTGACGGCATAAAATAATGAAAAAGGCCAGACTGTATGCCCTCTTATGCATGTCGTTCTCGCAAGGACGAACTGACTTTTCCTCCATAGATTGCGATCGGTGGAGGTATTTAAACGATTATGGCCATTTTCTCA
>QLOU01000008.1:0-31449 GCA_003313715.1 Russula abietina
GAATGGTCAAATTCGGACACAGGTGTCACAGGTCACACCCCCGTCCGAATTGAATGAAATGGAACAGTACGCTCACGGCATAAAAAGCCGATTTATCGGCCCTCGAGTTGCCGAGAGGCGTGCGATGTGGTAAAAAAAGTAAGCGTTATTTGAGACACTTGCTGTTTGAGAGACTTGTACCAGAGTAAGTATGTTGCTTCTGTCAACTTGAAAGTTGGGCCGCTCATATGAGAAGAAAAAAGCACATGCAAGATTGGGGTTAGGGTTGATACCCATCGCGGTTTTCATCAGTTCACGTTCACACACACACACACCCGCCACACACATCAGACCATTCTATCCCGCCTATCATCTATTACACGACAATCATGGGCGAGTCACGATCCGAACTTCTTGCATGGCTCAATGAGCTCCTCCAAATCAACTATACCAAGATCGAGCAGTGCGGAACCGGCGCGGCCTATTGCCAAATCCTCGATTCTATCTATCGTACGTTCCTTTCCGACCCTTTGGTCCCTGGTTCTGGCACTGATGTATTTATGGGTTCGTAGTGGACATACCAATGACGCGCGTCAAAATGAACGCAAAACACGAATACGAATTTATCGCGAATTTCAAAGTGATGCAAAATGTGTTCAAGTCGAAGCGGATAGAGAAGGCACGTTTGGCTCCCCTCCCGCGTCGCATAAGCGATGAATACCCCCCCTTAACCTTTTCCTGCCCTGACAGCCCATCCCCGTAGAAAAGCTGGTCAAATGTAAAATGCAGTACGTAGCACTTTCCCGCTTTTTTTGTTCTCTTTTTGGGGTGTCGCTTGGCGCGTCTAAATAGTCTCTTTTTTTTTCCTTCTTCTTTTTCTTCCCATGCGTGCCTTGACGACGAAGGGATAACCTCGAGTTCATGCAATGGATGAAGCGGTTCTGGGACACTAATTACCCGGGACATCCGTATGACCCCGTCGCGCGGCGGCGTGGTCAGTCGACCGAGACGCCTGCGACGCTCGCCCCCATCACATCAGCTCGCTCAGTCAACACTCCCGGCGCGCCTGCTGCGCGCTCTGGAGGCAAAACGCCAGTCGGCGGACATCGTACGGGGAGTGCATCGGCTGCGAACCATGAACAGGTGGTCGGACTCCAAGTTCAACTGAAGGAAATGTCCGCTCATCTGGAGGGCCTAGAGAAGGAACGCGACTTTTACTTTGCCAAGGTTTATCATCTTTTACTCTCTTCCTTTTTTACCCCAGACAGATTTGCTAAAGATGCGTTCTTGTCTCATTCTCATAAGCTACGCGATATCGAGATCTTGGTGCAGCAACAAACCGAAGATCTCGCAAAGGAAGGGAAGGAGGATTATACACTGTCCGAGATCCAGAAAATTCTGTACTCCACCGAGGTACGCTTGCTATTCCAAACACACTCGTCTTGAATTTATTGACCTATTTTGCACGACTCGCTAGGAGGGCTTTGAAGTACCGGAGAGCGGGGCAGCGCCGGCCGATGAAGAGGAGACGTTTTAGGCGGGCACATTTCTTACACGCGCATATCTACTATGAATCACAGCATCAACCATACCCTTAGTTCCCCCCCTCCCCCCCTCGCTTTTCCCGGGCTTCTAGTACCCCAGTAATTTCCGTAACTTGGCTAGTATATAAAAATCGAACCGGTGGATGCAGTGATTGACCTCGCGCGTGGGTCGCGTGCCACAGGGCAAAAATGCGGCAACGAGGTCCAAATAGAGTTGTTAGAGACTTAAAGTTGTTAGGCTTTGGATTTTAGACTTGCCATTGACGATCGGATAAACCGTTGCATAGAGAACACGTTTTTACACGTTGGCCTCACCACATGGCAACCTCAGCCACATCACATGAGGCCGAGACCCACACGTCTACTACACTGTACTGGTATGAGCTCGAAACAACATCATCCAGCGAGGCACGATCTTCCATCCACCAGTAATAGCGGCCCCTGTCGTCCTCCAAAGTGGCGGCGGCAGCAACAACGGCCAGCCAGCAGCGACTCTAACACCAACAACACCAACAACAACAACAACAACAATAAAAAGCCGCGACCGACGCATTTCCTCGCTCTCCCAATCGGACATCACCCCGAGCTCCGCAACACAATCTCAGCGCTGACGTCCTCATGGCTCGCGCACGAACCGCCCATAGAAGGCCTCGACCCATCTATCATCGTCCACCCGCGCCGCTTACACCTCACCCTCGGCGTGATGACCCTCACCGACAACCCCACCGCCAACTCCAACTCCAACTCCGAGCAACAAGGGCAAGGGAAAGAAGAGCAGCAGCGCGATAATTTGACTTTGACAAGTGCAGAGGCACTCCTCGCTAGCCTTGCCCCGCGCCTCCGCGCTCTGCTGGTGCAGAACCCGCTGCGCGTGCCGCTTGGTAATTTGGCGATTATGCAGTCTGACCCTGCGCTTGCACATGTGCTTTATGTTGAACCTGATGTGCGCTCTGTTGATGGACAGCGTCTGCGCGCGGTTTGTGGTGCGTGATGCTGCATTTCTCTTTCTTTGACGGACACCGTATTTCTTACCCATCCCCTTCGGTCCGGTAGAACTAGCTCATGGTGCGTTCAAGGAAGCTGGCTTTCTTGCTGACGACCGACCTCTCAAGGTGTGTCCCTCCCCTGGTTACCATATCATCCCTCCCCACCAAACAACTTTTCTCTCTCTCTCTCTCTCTTTGCTTGCTTCCCCCCTTCTTTCCCTTCGGGCCCGTCACGACGTTGAATAGTTGCATTGTACACTTCTCAATACGTCACATCGTCGCACACCGCCCGGTCAACACCGAGGCCCTGGTGCCGCAAGGCGTATACCGTTCTCTTTCGCTGCGTTTCCGCAGACTCCAGATAATGGCTCGAGCGGCTTGGGCATATGGAATGTGGACGAGTTGCAGATTTGCGAGATGGGAAGCTGGGCACCGGATGGGGCGTACGTGCGAGTCGCGGGTTGCGACCTTCGACCAGGCACGTGACGTTCATGATGAGGGCAAGGTCCAAGGGAAGAACACCTACGTGGACGAAACACCGTACGATCCAAAAATTTTGCTAGCGTTTACAACAGCTTGTCGCAACTTGGGTAGCCACTCCCAACGTTCCTATTCTTCACTTGGAACAATGAATCTTTTGTGTAGCAGGCCGCGTTGGTTTCTCGAACCTTTTTATGTATTTCGCAGCATTTACGGTATGATAGGCGTCAAGAGATCAATGGCCAGGGGCAATCCAGAATGAACAAAGGTATTGTGGGATATTCTCATGATCTGCGTTTTGGTGTCCTGCGGCTCTCTGCAGGTCCGAAAATATGTATCTTTGAGGGATTCATACGGTAAAGACACGGGGGAATCTAATTAGGTTCAATGAAAGCGCTTAGCAATAGGTGGGTGAGCAGGGATGCAGGGATGCGCCGGGCAGTCTCTGACAATGCGAGGACCACGTTGTTTACGTTTAAGGAATGAAGGAGGGATGGTGTGTCTCACGCTACCATTTATCAAGCTTGTTCTACGGGGCATTGCGGGAGGTTGGCGATGCGACAAATAGCCACCTTTGCCTGCGGCAAGGTCAATCATATCATATGGTGGGAGGCGAGTGGTAAAGCATAAGTTAATGGGAGACATGTTGCACTACGACAAATTGAAGGCGGAAGGTGTGAATGTGATAAGGCAACCTCGGCTGTCAGTCGGAGGCAATTAGCAGGGAAACAGATCTCGTACAATCTATCCACAAGGAGAGGTGCTGTCATGTGGAGAATTGAAGTTGAGCATTGGGTAACAGACTCATGGGGGCGAGGATTCCTGATTCTCAGCTTGAGGGGAATAATGAATCACAGCAGCGGCCATCGGTCGGCCTCTTGGTCGGCCTACAATCAAAATCGGATTCGGAATTTTGGATTATCCAGAACGTTGCATACTTGCATTTTCGGGGTTCTCGCATGCATTTCAGCGCTAAAATATCAAATAGATCTCTCACATAGCCAAGTACATGGCGTCACCGAGCTCTATCACCGGCTGGATGGGACGAGGGTACCTGAACTGGCCCGCCTACAATCAAAACTGGATTCGGGTTATCCAGAACGTTGCATCTTCGGGGTTCTCGCATGTACTTCAGCGCTGAACAGTACGGAATATCAAAATAGATCTGTCAAATAGCGTCACCGAAGCTCCATCCGAGGCCGGATGAGAGTCATGAGACGAGTGTTCTTGATCCTCGAGGGCAATAATGAATCACACACCGGCAGGCCTACAATCAAAACTGGATTTGGATTATCTAGAACGTTGCATCTTCGGGGTTCTCGCATGTAAGGCTTCAGCGTTAAACAGTGCCAAATACCAAATAGTTCTGTCAAATAGCGTCACCGAGCGGCATGACCGGCCGGAGATGGGACGAGGGTGATCCTTGAGTGGCAATATGAATCACAGACCGGCCGGCATACAATCAAAACTGGATTCGGATTATCACACGTTGCACACGTTGCACCTTCGGGTTTCTCGCATGTACTTCAGCGCTAGATACTTTATCAAAATATCAAATACAGGGTGACAGGGAGGGGAACAGGTAAGAGAAAGGAAACGGATCAGGTCTCGTGGCTGGCACTGAAAGCATCGGGTACAGTAGTATGTATAGCTCTCATCTTGACTCGGCTGCTTCTTTGCCCACTGTCTTTTCCCCCACTGGGTTACACTAGTATTACCATCGGATATAAAAAAACTTCGCCCTCAGGACCCATAAAGTCCAACAATTCATCCATCCCTGGTCGTACTCTGAAACCCCCAATAGATAACTTCAGGATGACGAACACATGGTACAACCCTCACCACCAACAAGATGTAGGTTATCTCATGCAGCATGTCGTCTCCCAGGACAGGCTTTGCTTATTGCGGTTCTCTGCTCCATAGATTCCGCCTACACCAGACAATCCCAGTGCAGCCGGGCCAGGGCAAATCACAGATCAACCGAATGAGGACAATACCATTCAGGGTTGCCCTTGTCCGATTTGTTCAAGGGCCAGTTACAACCATCAAACAAGTCAGCGTAACACAGAATACCAGGACCCATGGGCTCCCGTAGTACGTACCATACTAGTACTATTCCATCCCTGCCCCGTCTTCTAATTATGATTCTTCTCCAAGGAGTCGATTGTCCCGTATGCGGATCAAAACATCGGCGGTGGCCATCCGTACGGCATCGCTGCTACCGTGGGTGGCCAGCAACATGCATGGCCTGTCGCTCCCGAAGCTCCGGTGGGTAGCCAAATCCTCTGTTCTTTGTATTCGTCTGAACTCTAGCTCTAGGTGAACCAAGAAAACACCGGGTACGCACCTCTGCAGGGGACAGTAATCCCTTCAAGTTTCGAGATCCAGACCGGTGCGGCACCTGCAGCCGACCAGGCTCAAGTCCTTGACATGTCGGCCCCGGAGCGTCTTCGGCGTCTTGCTGAACGCTATGTCAACAATCCAGAGTCGCTCGTTAACGGAGTCCATTTGGAATCTGGCCCCAGTGGTCGATTCCAAATTGTCATCACCGTAGAAATAGGTGACATTCTCGGGGATACCATTAATTGACTGGCTTAGCTGTCAGCCGACGTCTCGTGAGAGGGGAACAAAGTAGGTATTGACTACCTTCTTAACGTCCGAAAAGACATATGTTGTGCGGTTCGCACTTTGTTATGCTTTGCTTGTATATGTTCGGTTGAATCACCAGTGTTGAGGTACTGTCAGTCTCCGAGTCCCTCTAATTATTACTTTCCTACCAGAGAGGTTAAAATTGGTGTAACGCGCGAAACGTCCGATCGCTTCTGAAAAACAAGAAACCCAAGAAGAAGCTCCCCGAAGGTGGTGCTAAGTCCCAGTTACGCCGCAAGCACGTTGGATCCGACTTGACGTGAGGGGCTAGGTTTGCATACAACACGCAGTAAGATCGCCGTTTGTCAAGTAGGGTAGCTCCATCTATTTGAATTCCCGCAGACACTAGCACACTGTAGTACTCTGAGAAATCAACATATTAACGAAGCCAGAATATAGGGAACTGCCCACACATCTCGAGAGTCGACATAGTGATGACGGATGAAGATTTTCCGGCTGTACATGGAGCGGAGAGAGTTCGAGGCCGTCGAGGGCAGACCGAGTTTGCGGACATTCAAATTATTCAAAGGCCACCCACGACCACAACACTCACCAGGCACGTGGCCGCATTCCTTTTCCGTCCATTTGCGGCAGTTTTCTCTTCTCTCCAAGTAAATGGTATCCAACTACGACAACGACAATGAAATCGGCTCCGACCCGGCAGCAACAGGTTTCTAGTAGTTGCAACTCTAAACAGAGTTCGCGGCCCACGCTATTTCCCAGGTCTCTCAACCGGTCATCAACCGGGAGCTCTGCAATGCATTGTTCGCACACGAACCCCATGACGACGTCTACCCACGTCACTCACGCCTCACCCTCGGCGTAGCTCCTCTCTGAGCAAGGGCAGCCCTCCTTGCTAGCCTTTGGCCGGGCAGGCCTTGACGACGAAGGAATAACCTCGAGTTCATGCAATGGATGAAGCGATTCTGGGACACGAATTACTCCGGAATATCCGCATGACCCCGTCGCGCGGCGGCATGGTCAGTCGACGCTCGCCCTATCACTTCGGCCCGCTCTATCAAACACTCCCGGCGCGCCTGCTGCGCGCTCTGAGGGCAAAACGCCAGTCGGCGGACATCGTATAGGGAGTGCATCGGCTACGAATGGTGCAAGCAACAAACCGAAGATCTTGCAAAGAAGGACGGACTATACTGTACACTGTCCGAGATCCAGAAAATTCTTTACCCCACCGATGTACGTTGCTATTCAAACACTCTTGTCTTGATGTTATTTACCTACTATGCACGACTGGCTAGGAGGGCTTTGAGGTACCAGAGAGCGGCGGCGCCGGCCGATGAGGGGACGTTTTAGGCGGGCACATCTACGAATCATACCNNNCCCCCCCCCCCCCCTCGCTTTCCCCGGGCCTCTAGTACCCCAGTAATTTCCGTAATTTGGCTGGTATATAAAATCGAACTAGTGGATGCAGTTACTATATTAGCCTCACGCATTAGGCCCCACACAGCAACGTGTTTTCATTTTCTATTTACAAAATTTTAGAAATTTTATTTCGGCTCTTCGGCTATCGGAACCTTTCGGCTCGGAAGGTGGCGGGAGGAGTTTGAATCATCTTGTGGCGGCTAACCCTACCTTGAGGCGAAAAATTTCCTCAACACCCTTGACGCTAACATGGATCCATTCGACTCAGATGAGGAGGACATCATCGTTCAAGCTGCCGTTGCTGCTGCCATTGCTGCTGCACATGCAGTAAACAATCATTCACAGCGATACACTGATAAAACACCTTATCATGACTCAGCTTTAACCGGTTTCGATTGGGTCTTGGAGCTTCTCAGTGGCCATCCCAAGTGCATACGAAGAGAACTTGGAGTCCACAAAGGTGTCTTTTGGTCTCTCATTGTTTCCCTCCAGAATGCTGGACATGCACCATCAAAGTTTCTCACGCTAGAGGAACAGCTCGCCATCTTCCTGTATACCTGCGTTACAGGCCTTTCTCTTGTTCATGTATGTGAACGCTTTCAACGAGCAGAAGCCACCACCTCCAAGTTTGTTTTTCTGTACTTTCTCTTCATTATTATTGCTAACCTCTGCGTTGTTATAGATATTTTCATAAACTGCTATTGTTCTTTTCCTCACCACCATTCTACCACGACAATGTCAAACTCCCAGGTGTGGATGCACCCGTACCACCTGAAATCCGAAACAACCCAAAGTTCTATCCATTTTTCGAAGGTGCACTTGGCGCAATGGATGGTACTCACATCAATTGTTGCCCAAGTGCAAAAGATCGACAGGCCGCAAGAAACAGAAAGGGTGGTATCACCCAAAATTGTCTCGCAATCTGTGGCTTTGATATGACTTTTTACTATATTTTTTCCGGTTGGGATGGGTCCACGGCAGATGCAACAATGTTTCATGATGCTCGTGTAACAGATCTGCCTGTTCCTCCTGGACGATACTACCTTGCTGATGCAGGGTTTCCCACCTGCTCTTCGCTTCTTATTCCAGTCCGAGGAAAGCATTACCACCTCCAAGAATGGGGTCGTGCAAACCTTCGGTAAGCCTCAATCATCGCTGTATTCTATTACTAACGCTAACCCGTCTAGGCCACAAGATGCCGAGGAACTCTATAACCTTCGTCACTCATCGGCTCGCAACATCATTGAGCGAATTTTTGGCATTTTGAAATGGCGTTTTCGCATCCTTGTTCACCCTCCACAATTCGATATGGACGTACAGTCGCGTTTGCCTCCAGCCCTTGCTGCACTCCACAATTTCATCCGAAGCCATGACCCTGATGATATAGGTGATTTCGATGATGTTGAGGATGCACAGCCTGGGACCCGCGCAGAGGGACGAGCTGAAGTAGATGAAGGTCGATTAGCAGAGGGAACCCCAACGGTGGCAGAGAGGCAGCAGGCCAATGGTAGACGAGATAGGATTGCACAGGAGATGTGGACACAGTATCAGGCAGAACTTTCACGACGGCATAACATTGAGGAATGACAATTGACAACTATGAATGTGACAAAAACAACAGTCTGATCAGGATATACCTTCGTGCGATAAACAAGCCACCTTCGACGATAAACGTATTCTACAATCCTACCCGGCCACCCTGAGCGATCTCTGTCAGCTTCATTGTAATCCACACATCACGCAATTCCTTTCCATCCAGTAACAAATAAGCAGTAGCTTGAGATGGATCTCTTGTAACATAATCAACGAGTTTGATTATGCTCTCGGCATCGATGTCCTCGGCCTGTAAACGCTTCACCGCAGCCTCCTGGTTTGATGTCGGACCTGAAGCAGTTTGAGTAGCGTTGGCCTCGGCCTCTAGTCGTAGTCGATGAAGTCTGCATTTGGTGGTTAGTCCATCGATTGATCTGCCAATTGACTCGAGGCCACTATTGATGCCAGTTACAACGGTGCGGGCAGCACTGGGATGTAACTTCTTGCTTGAACTATTGCCCAAATCGGACACCATGGTGATATCATCAGCAGCAGAGTATTTGCGTTTACTGCTGGAGGCACCTGAGACAGAGGCAGAGGTGGATGAAGGCACAGCACTGGGAGACGGACTCAGAGGTATGATGCTGCTAGGTGCAGGCGACGGGGGAAGGGCTGGAAGGGCGATAGAGGGGGGAGAAGTGGCAATGGTTGGTCTGTCATCGTCGACTTTGTCGCCACCACTGCTGCCATTGTCATCGATAGACTCCGTTCGCTGCTCCTGCTCCTGCTCTTTTCCCTTTCCCTTCCCCCTTCCCCGTCCTCTTGAAGCCCTTCCTCCCCTTTTAAACGGAGCGGGCATATTTGAAGCAGCTCCATGAGTCTGTTTCTTGGCACGAAAAGCATGTGTCGATTTTTCCGTCTCAGGTATGATCATGCTTATGAGGTCATAGTGAGGAAATCCACGGTTCTTGAAGTGGGATGCTTTGGGGTTTGTCTTTGAATGATCAGTGCATAAATACAGTGGTGGGACAAGGGAAACGTACTTCAGTATATCTACTGAAGACCTCCTCCATCTCATGATCCCCTTTTTTTACAACAACACCTTGAGAATCGGACCAGGAAAGACCAGACGCATTCTTGATTATAGAAACTGTGTTGAATTGATCCCTAAGCTATAAAAACGAATGAGCATGTACCCGTCATCGTGACATTGTTGAAAGCTGTTTTACATACCCTAGTCCATTTCTCACCACACAACTTGGCTGTCTTCGGACCACCTTTTGTGCGGGTTTCTTCGAGATGCTGAGAGGTGGCATTCCAAATGGGTGATTTGAATGTTGCTAGGTCGCTCAGATGGCCTTCAAGTTTCTTGCCAATTAAGAAGTTGATCAGACGGATCTCATCCTCATCAGACCAGTGGCATTTTTGCTTGTTCTCTGAAAGCTCGACATTGGACTGGGGTGGACTGCTGCGGGTGTGCATTATGAGGGGGGTCCAAGCAATAATTCAGTGTCGTCAGGTAAAGTGGGTCAGGTGTTAGGGTGAGGGAAGAGGAACACGCTTCTGAGCAGCGGTGCCAAGGTCGGCTCCGAACCAATCAGGTTTGTGAGGACTCAGTTGGAAGTCGCAGAGGTTAGCCACAAGGCAATTCAAACTCCTCCCGCCACCTTCCGAGCCGAAAGGTTCCGATAGCCGAAGAGCCGAAATAAAATTTCTAAAATTTTGTAAATAGAAAGTGAAAACACGTTGCTGCGTGGGGCCTAAAGTTGTTAGGCTTTAGATTTTAGCCTCGCCATCGTCCATCGTGTTGGATACTGTACTTACATACTGTAGAGAACACCGCTGGCACCGTCGCTGTAATATGGCAACCTCAGCCACATCACATGAGACCCCGGCCACACATCTACTACACTTGTACAGGTATGAGCTCGAAAACGACATCATCCAGCGATGCACGATCTTCCATCCACCAATAATAGCGGCCCTCGTCGCCCTCCGATGTGGCAGTAGCGACAGCAACAACGGCTAGCGACTCCAACAACAACAACAACAAAAAGCCGCGACCGACTCATTTCCTCACCCTCCCAATTAGACATTACCCCGAGCTCCGCAACACAATATCAGCGCTGACGCGCTGACGTCTTCATGGCTCGCGCACGAACCGTCCATAGAAGGCCTCGACCCATCCATAGTCGTCCACCCGCGCCGCTTACACCTCACCCTCGGCGTGATGACCCTCACCGACAACCCCCCTAATCATCATCCCACCACCGCCAACTCCAACTCCAACTCAGGGAAAGAAGGGCGAGGACAAGAAAAGCAGCAGCGCGATGATTTGACTTTGACAAGTGCAGAGGCACTCCTCGCTAGTCTCGCCCCGCGCCTGCGCGCTCTGCTGGCGCTGAACCCGCTGCGCGTGCCGCTTGGTAATTTGGCGATTATGCAGTCTGACCCTGCGCTTGCACATGTACTTTATGTTGAGCCTGATGTGCGCTCTATTGATGGACAGCGTCTGCGCGCGGCTTGTGGTGCGTGCTACTGCGTTTCTTTTTTTTGACCGACATACCTACCCTCTGGTCCGGTTTCTTCCCTGAGCTGGAGAGGACATACGGTAAATTTAGTACCGATCTGATCTGATTTCTTTTTACTGTAGAGCTGGTTCATGGTGCGTTCAAGGAAGCTGGCTTTCTTGCTGACGACCGACCTCTCAAGGTGTGTTCCTCTCCTGGTTACCATATCATCCCTCCCCACAAAACAACCTTTTTCTCTCTCTTTGCTTCCCACCCCCTCCCCTTCGGGCCCGTCACGACGTTGAATAGTTGCATTGCACACTTCTCAACACGTCGCATCGTCGTACACCGCCCGGTCAACACCGGGGCCGTGGTGCCGCAAGGCGCATACCGTTCTCTTTCCCTGCGTTTCCGCAGACTCCAGATAATGGCTCGAGCGACTTTGGAATATGGAACGTGGACGAGTTGCAGATTTGTGAGATGGGAAGCTGGGCACCGGACGGGGCGTACGTGCGAGTCGCAGGTTGCGACCTTCGACCAGGCACGTGACGTTCATAGGGTCAAGGGTCCAAGGGAAGAGCACAGATCCTGTTGCCTACAGCTGGACAGGTTCAGTTGCCGGAAGAAACATCGTACGATCCAGAATTTACTAGCATTTACACCAGCTTGTTGGATCTTGGGTAGCCACTCCCAAATCTACCTCACATCTCTATATTCTCACCCGTAACAATGGATTCTTTTGTTTAGCAAGTCCCGTTGGTTTTCCAAAACTTTTCTTGTATTTCGCAATATTTACAGCATAATATGTGTCAAGGGACCAACGGCTAGGAGTAAGCCAGAGATGAGACGCTATGACGAACAAAAAAGGTACTACAGATATTCTCATGATTTTGCGTTTTTGGTGCTCTGCGGCTCTCTGCAGGTCCGAAAGGATGTATCCTTGAGCAGTAAAGAATCCCCAATCAGATTCTGATGTAGCGATGCACGAAAGCGCTTTGCAATAGGTTGGTTGAGCAGGCATGCGCAGCGCGGCCTCTGACAATTGCGAGGGCCACGTTATTTACGTTTATGGAAGGAAGAGTGATGCGCGCTACAATTTATCTATATAATTTCACAGGGCATTGTGGGAGGTTGGTTGGCGATGCAACAATTAGCCTTGCATGCGACAAGATTAGTCATAACATATGGTAGGTGAGTGCTAAAGCATAAGTTGATGGGAGACATGGTGCACTACGACAAAGGCGGAAAGTATGAAGAAAATAAGGCAGCCCTCTGTCGGGGCCATCGGGCCGATCACAGAGGAATCAGAACCATTGGGCGAATGGCGAATGCAGGCGCCGGTTGCAATTATCGAGGCCGATCAGCAGGGGAATCAGATCTCGTCCAAGGGGAGAAGTGCCGTCATATAGAGACGTTGACGATTGGGCGAATACAGGCGCTGGTTGCAAGGCGCGGTTGCAAATGATAGAGCCCTTGTACTATCTTGATGTATGGCCAACGAAAAAACCATTCCTACGAAGGCAACTCCTGAAAGTCGTACGAGGCGAAAGTCATTTCAAGAGTAAGATTTGGGCGACGGCGATGTGAACCCTTGTCATCTATCGTACGCATATAGCGGGTGTATGCGTGCACAGCATACACGTTGGATCCACGAGGCGACCGTCTGACCGTAATGCTGTCTGTGCGTGCACATCCCACGGTGACACGCAGGGTAGATATCATTCCGGTAAGCGTCAAGGAATGGGGCCATGCAGAGCAATAACAAAGAGCTATCATTTAGGGAGCAATCGAGGCGAAATGACGGTTTTGCACACCTTGTTATTTACTGGCGGCAATGGACAGACCGACACCGGTCCGACAGACGCGTTGGACGAAATAAATTCGGATTTGCAAAGGACCTATTAAATGGAGAGGGTTGTTGTAAGTTACGAGAAGTTCTAGAAGGGGAATGGGAATGACGTTTTTGTCAGCGACGGAAGGGAACGTGGGGGCGGGGTCTGTGATTGGAGGGAGGGAAGAGAGATCTAGACGACTAGATCTGTATGTATGAAAGAGAATCAACGAATCAGGTGCTTCCGTCTCTTCCGTGGCGCATAAGCATCGGATATGTATAGCTCTCGTTCTGTCTCTGCTTCTTCCTTGCCCTCTGTCTTTCTCTCACACTAGTACTACTGTCGGATATATAATCTTCGCCTTTAGGATCCACCAAGTTCAACAATCTACCCATCATCCTTAGTCGTACTTTGTACCAACAACATATACTTCAAGATGACGAACGCATGCTACAACCCTCACTACCAACAAGATGTAGGTCATCTCATGCAGCACGTCTCTCGTGGAACAAGCTATGCTTATTGCCGTTCTCTGCCCCATAGACCCCGTCTACCCCAAACAATCCCAGTGCAGCTGGGCCAGGACAAATCACAGTTCAACCGAATGAGGACAATACCATTCAGGGTTGCCCTTGTCCAATTTGTTCAAGGGCTAGTTACAGCCATCAAACCAGTCAGCGTACTACAGAATACCAGGACCCATGGGCTCTCGTAGTACGTACCATTTACTACTATTCCATCCCCGCCCCGTCTTCTAACTATGATTCTTCTCCAAGGAGTCGACTGTCCCGTATGCGGATCAAAACTTCGGTGGTGGCTATCCATACGGCGTCGCTGCTACCGTGGGCGGCCAGCAACATGCATGGCCTGTCGGCCCCGAAGCTCCGGTGGGTAGCAGATTCTCTGTTCTTTGTATTCTTCTGAGTTCGAGCTCTAGGTGAACCAAGAAAACACTGGTTACGCACCTCTGCAGGGGGCAGTAAACCCTTCAAATTTCGAGATCCAGACTGCTGCGGCACCTGCAGCCGACCAGGCTGAAGTCCTTGACATGTCGGCCCCGGAGCGTCTTCGGCGTCTTGCTGAACGCTATGTCAGCAATCCAGAGTCGCTCGTTAACGGAGTCCACTTGGAACCCGGCCCCAGTGGTCGACTCCAAATTGTCATTACCGTAGAGATAGGTGAGATTCTCGGGGATACCATTAATTGACTGGCTTATCTGTCAGCTGATGTCCCGTGAGAGGGGAACAGAGTAGGTATTGACTACCCTCTTAACGTCCGAATAGGAGGACATATGTTGTGCGGTTCGCGCTTTGTTATGCTTTGCTTGTATATGTTCGGTTTGGATTACCAATGTTGATTACATTCCCAGTTCGCGCTTTGTCATGCTTTGCTTGTGTATATGTTCGGTTTGGATCACCAGTGTTGAGATAGTCAGTCTCCCTAATTATTACTTTCCTACCAAAGAGGGTGTAACGCACGAAACATTCGATCGCTTCCGCAAAAAGAAACCCAAGAAGAAGCTCCCCGAAGATGTGTTAAGTCCCAGTCACGCCGCAACCAGGTTGGATCGGACTTCACGTGAGGGGCTAGGATTGCGTGGTAGGATTGCGTGGTAGGATCGCCGTTTGTCACGTAGGGTAGCTTCGTCTATTTGATTCCCGCAAGGCACTAGCGCATCCTAGTGCTCTGAGAAATCAACATATAAGCGGCTTTTAAGTCAGAATTTGGGTACATCTCGAGAGACGATATACTGATGACGGACGAAGGCCTGAGCATGATAAGGATTCCTGTTCCGCAGTTCCTCCGCGCAATCAGTTATCTTTTCATTTTCCGGCTGTACATGGCATGGAGTAGAGAAAGAGCTTGAGGGGACAGCATCGGAATATCATGATGATCGTTGCGTTGCGTTGCGTTGGGGGCATTGCCCACGACCGTGACCACCGTGACAAAACACGTGGCCAGATTCTGACCGCCACTTTCGCTCCCATGTTTTTCTCTCCCTTCGACTCCCCTTATCCATCCACCAATAATGGCATCCAACTACAACAACAACAACTAAGGAGATCGGCTCCAACGCGGAAGCAACAACTCTTCTAGTTGCGCCCACGCTATCTCCCAGCTCTCTCAACCAGTCATCAACCGGGAGCTCTGCAATGCATCGCTTGATGCATCGTTCGCATACGAACCACTCATAACGTCGTCTACCCACGTCGTTCACGCTTCATCGGCCTCACCCTCGGCGTAGCTCCTGTCTGAGCAAGGGCAAGAGCCATGACCCTCCTCGAGAGCCCTGGACCGGGCACGGCCTTGACTTCTCAAACCACTTCGAGAGTCGATTATCGACAAACCGCCCTATATAAGCGGGACGCTCCAACTTACCGAATCTCTTTTCTCCTTTTTTTTTACAAAATCGATCGCCGAGGATGGTCTCGCTGCCAGGTTTCTAACCTCTCAAGATCTTTGATTCAGGCTGACATTCGTGTCGTCGCAGATATATTGATCTTGCCAATGCTACTCCAGACCTTGGACCACCCAAGCATGGCCTTGAGACAAGTTTATACAACTTCCCTAGTGTGCTCTTTCACCTCCTGATCTACACAGGAAATGAGAGGAACACTAGGAAAGTTGTAATGTTGTTTAAACTTGTCTATTTTTTTTTTTCGCGAAAACAGTCTTTCTCGCCTCCTTTTTTTCCTCCCTGGAGGAAAACATACAGAATAAGTAGTAACGATCAGATGGGACTTTCTCTTTGAGTTCAAGGAAGAAGCCGTTTCTCGCCAAATTTTCGCTGGCGAGTGACGACCGACCGTTTGCTTGAGGTGCGTCCTAGCCCTGACTGTATACTATACCTCATCATCCCACTAAATATCAACATATTAGAACGTCGTACAAAGCCTGGTCAACGCCGCGGCTCCAGTGCCACAGATCGCATACATTTCTCATTCGCTGCATTCCCACAGACCTCTAATAATGATAATGGCTTGCATGGCTTTGGCATACGGGCCGTGGACGAGGTGCAGATCTGTGAGATGGGCTCTGATCAGAGAGCGTAAGTCGAAGTGAAGTAGCAAGAGTTTCCGTGGACTCGGATATGATGAATGCTCCACTTTACGGCATTTGGTGAATCGTTGGGTTTTCATCGGCATTTTTATCTAAGACATGATACTGGTCTACATCCCTAGACATTAGTAGCATTAAAGAAGCTAATACCTGGATGTCGTATAGCAGGAACAGATAAACGGACGACGAATCACATCTTGTGAAAAAGTGAAATCTACCACTCGTACAGTACTGGCCCTTTTTCATCAATTCAGATTCTTCGCCTTGCCTCCAACATCACCGAGTACCTTTCGCGTGGCCTCTACGATGATTTCCTATTCTGTTCTGTGCAATCGCTCCTCGTACGCCTCCAATGGCTCCACGCTTTTTGATCTCAACTTCACGCACCGCCACCGGTTCCTCACGATCGAGCTCGTTCACAACGCGATGTACCATCGCACCGACCCGGTCCACCTCACCCTTCTGGGACGCCTCGCAGCTGCGTCTCTATCGCATGCGTCCCATCAAATGCACCGGGTAGCACCGGGTGCAAATTTATCACCGCTATCGAGCTCACGGCATCGAGAAACGCCTCGCTCATAACGTGCATCCAGCCGGCGAAGACAACGATGTCTGGCCGGGCGTCGAGGACCGCTTTGAGGTATGGCTGCAGAGCGAGGTGCCGCATCGGGATAGGTGGATCGGTGTTTTGCGCGCGTAAGCGGCTTTGCGGTTTGGGGGAACGAGCACTATTTGGGCATCTGGCAGCGCAGCGCGTGCTCTATGCATCGATAAGAGCTTGCAGATTTGTCCTTTGTCCCTGGGTCGAGTGCGATAAGCCTAAGGATCGACTACTGTAGTTAGATGTGAAATTGAATGAAAGATACCTGATCCTGATATAAGAACGACGGTGTGATGTCGTTCGGCCGCTACATCAGACATCGTGAGCTAAGTGCAGGGGATGCGGGGAATCCGGGCCCTCCAGTATTTCTTTTTTTTTTCCGCCCTGTGCTTGTCGGGCCGGTCCTGACCGGACCAAAAGCCAAATTTGGTATCTTTTCCCCCCCCTGTGCCTGTCGGACCGGTCCTGACCAGGCAAATTAGCAAAAGTCAAGTCTTGCGATCCCGAACAGCCTTAGATACCATCCGACGTCCTCTTCAACTCCTTCCTCCCAATGAGAGCGTCCCGCCGTCCTGGCAACAGGGTTTCAGATCTCGTCGTGCAACTTGGCGTCTGTCGCCGGCGGAATAGGACTTATTGCGTGGAACTGTAGCAATGGATGTTAATATCAAGTTTAACACGCCCTACTGCAACGCATATAATAATAGTAACTCTCATGGTAGGTTTTATGGATCGTGGAACAGATAAGAGGTTGAAAAAATGTGAAGGCAAAAGACCTGTACCAGAGTTGCTCTACGCATGGCACTTCCCGCTTGGGCCATGACAGTTGCGCCCCACGAGTTTGCCTGCCTACAGACGCTCATCCTAATAATGAGAGGCAGGAAAGATCAACAATCAGTGCCTCTCTGGTGGCCACATGTGCTCCGGGAGGGCATCACTGGAGCTGCATCATCACATCCTTGTCCTGACTGACGTTTATCTTTTTCTATACAATATTATCCTTGGTTGGCTTAGGTAAAAACACCTTTCAATTGCACATACGGTAGTTTACTTACGGCGTGCGCAATGGGGTTAAGGCCCTGGCCTCCTCGAGCCTTCCCGTTGGGAGCAGCCCTTAGCGCTAGCATATATGGTCGTCATATTATCATAAGCTGCTAGTAAGGCTTATAAGCCCTCCCTCTCGTGCAACTGTTACTCACGCACTTTCCTCTCCCCTTCCTCCCTGGTACCTCTCGATAAACCATCCCATTTGTCCTCACCTCATACAATAGCGATTCCCCTGATGGCGGATACATGGCCAACCCCTCATCAACGAGATTATGTATGCCATATCGTACTCATCATCAAGGAGTTCTAGGACTCTTGCTCATTGCCGGGCTTCGTTCCCTAGGTCCCGTCCACGGGAAATGGTCCCATTCCAGCTGATCAGTGGCAAGATGCAAGCCAGCCAGTCGCAAATGCTGTCATCCATAATTGCTCCTGTGAAATATGCTCAAGGACCGGAAACGTGGACTATCAACCGACCACGGGTACCATAGAAGACCAGGACTCAAGGCTTCCGGTTGTACGCACCGTGCTATTATATCCCACCGCCTCCCTGTCTTCTAAACACGATGCTTCTCTAAAGGAATCAGTCGACCCATATGCAAATCAGAACATCGGTGGTGCCCACCCAGACGGCATCGCTGCGACTATGGGTTACCCAACCCATGCATGGTCTGCCGCGCCCCAGGCTCCGGTGTGTACACACATCCTCTGTTCCTTGGGCCTGGCTCAACCCTCTCTTCAGCAGTATCAGGAGAATGCCGAATACGCACCTCAGTATGAGGTAGAAGACCCACCTCGAGACCAAACGGGAAGGGCGCCTAATGAAGACGCCCTTGACATGTCGGTACCTGAGCGCCTTCGCCGCCTTGCTGGGCGCTACATCAACAACCCAGATTCGACCGTTAACGGAGTTCACTTGGAACAAGGCCCCTCTGGTCAATTCCAAGTTGTCGTCACGATAGACATACGTGTCATTCTCGGGGATACCACTAATTGAAAATGGATAGCTGTCAGTCAATGTCCCGTAGAGGGCCAGAGAGAGAAACGGTTTCAGTTCCCTTTCTACTATTGTCCGACTCGGAGTAGGAGGGAGAAGGATATGAAGTGAATCTTGTGCTTTGCTATGCTTTTGAATTTGCTACGATTGTTGTACGATGGATAGCTAGTGTTAAATGGTGTCAGTTTCCCTCGTATCATTGCTTTCTTACCGAGAGATCTGGCGCAGCTGCGCTGCCTGTGCAGCGCGAACGACATCCGACCATTTCCACATATCAGAAACCCAAGAAAGTGCCAGAGGCAGTATTAATCCTACTGTAAACAGGTTGGATCAAACTTGACGTGGGGAATCGACGCAGCCATGCAGTGCAAGTCATAGGGGCTATGCATCACAAGCTATGCTTGCGTACCAGATAGTAGGCAATTGATGACTATCTGGAAAGTAGTCGAGCAGCAGTTTAGCCCTAAGTACTTCGGTTCTCATTGCGAACTACTTGTAAGCATTGTTTAACGCAGAAAATGCTATTCTGCTGGCAACTGCCCAAACGACGTCGACGTGACTAGCTGGGGATGGAGGTAACAAAGAATGACGAGAATCTACTACACAGGACTCGAACTCCAGCGGGAAGGATTCTTGCTCTGCCACATAGTTAGTCGGTTTTCTTCATTTCCAGCCATAGACGGAGTAAGGAGGGATCGGAGACTCGGAGGTTTTCGGTTCGTCAGACGAGATTCTCTCACGCATAATGTGGTCTGTGCGTGCGTTTGGGAAAGCACGTGCACATGGGCGTCAAAAAAATAAAAATTCACACGACTACACGCGGTTGCAACCTGTCCGCAAACACTGGACGTCATTTCTACAGTACAAGTAGTGCTTTGTCTCACTGTCGGGACAGTAGCAGGTAACCATGGAAAATGCATAATTATTGGTCCTCCCGTTAGCTGCGACACTTGACGATGGCGACGGAAAATAGTGCAAGGAAGGAATGAACAAGATGAAATGTACCAGTACATGGCATCACCGGGATCGGAGTCCTCGCACGTAAGTTACTCGAATTCTTCAGTGCTGTTCCAAATGGATCGGGAAAATTGCGTCACTGGCCGTATACTGGCGATGCGAGCATAGGGATGAATCGGCAGAAGAGTGAAGGCCGCCCGGATATACTGTAGGCAAAGGCTTGTCTCGTATTGTATTGAGTTTCGCTTTACGGAACACTTTCGGTACAGTAGTCGGTCACTTGTGGCGTGATAGCATCGCTCCGCGTGTGCGACATCGTGGAGTGGACGAACCGAAGCTAGTGACTTAGGACGACAAAAATGGCAACGCCCACAGTCCCCAATTGAATCAAGTCGTGACAGTGGTTGCGTTCAACACGTTCGACTTAGTAGAGAAAGTATCTGAGGAATCATCGAGTTGAGAGGGCAGTGCGACGGGCGAAAAGGAGCATAGAGGTGGGACTCGGGGAGGAACATTCTCGGGGCCGCAGCGTCATCGACGAGTGGGCGATTCGATCACTGGACTGCATGCTGGTGTAAAGTGAACTGAGCGCAGTGTCACGGGCGAAAAGCACAGAGGTGGGACACGTGGGAGGAAGATGCTTGCCATTGCTCGGGCAAGTGCTCGGGGCCGCTGCTTGAAATGCCATCGACCATTTTGAACTGCATGCTGGCGTAAAGTGAACTGAGGGTAGTGTGGTGGCGGGCGAAAAGAAGCACTGTACGGCTGGAACAAAAAGTCTTGCTAGCGACCCATGCGCCGCTGGTATGTGAAACGGCCAAAAGCTTGTATTGATGTGTGCTGAGATAAGACGCAACCATTCTCATGGCTCTTGAGGACAAATGATACCATCCTCTGAAACTCTCACTCAGGATTGGCTCCGACAGAACATCTCTGCCTATAACGATGGGAGCGCGTTCGCCAACATTGATGCAAGCCTGCCAAGCCATCAACCCTATCATCTACAACCCACGCCCCAAAACAGTACAGTAGAACGACCCCTCCCAGTGACTGTCCGTTCATCACTGCATCACCCTCCATTTCTTCCTGTGACGGACCGACGATGGCGGATGGCCGCACTCAACATCTGGCCTCTTTCCCATTGACTATCCGACATCCGACTCGATGCCTCACACCACATATCGCAGTGCGGACAACACGCCAACGCGAATCACCCTCAACTTTCGTTATCCCCACGTCTGATACCCTTGCCAAGCCAAGGAAATACGCCTATGTGAGAAGGTTCTGTAGAATGGGAAAAGAAATACAAAGTGCGTCTTTGTCACATCGCTGTCGCTCTAATCTGACCCTGTAGACGTGAACGATAGATGTGATTTTCGATCACTCGTCTAGCCATGCAACGCTACTTTTCGAATGATCCCCCTGTTTACTCGAAACCGAAGCCACACACTTGGCACACAGCCTCGACATTCTCTTAAGATACACCGTCTCGCCTGGCTCCTCGTACCTCGTCCGAGTCCTTCTCTAAATCCACCCCTTCCGATCGCGGCGCCACTCGCTTCCCTTCTCGATTGACGCTTCCACCCAAACTACAAACAAACCATCACATCATTTCTTCCACGATCCCCCACACACTCCGCCCTTCAGCTCATACCCCCATAGTCACAGTCTTATTCATACTCAATATCACAGAACTGTGAGCCTTGACCATGACCCGGTTTCACGATCCGTCGAACTCAACCCTTATCGCATCAGCTGAATTCTCCCATGAAGCCATATCTACCGTCGCCTCTTTTTTCAACCCCTTCACAGCCCTTGCACAGCCCTGCAGGGAGCAAAACCACTTTAAGTTCCGAGATCCAGACTGGTGCGGCACGCACCTGACCGGGCTCAAGTCCTTAACATGTTGGTCCCGGAGCGGCTTTGGCGTCTTGCTGGGCGCTATGTCAACGACCCATTTACTCGTTAATAGAGTTCACTTGGAATGCGGCCCCTCTGGTTGAAGGGAAAGATGGGCAACCACGAAGAGGGACTAGGCACACACAACAGGCCGAGATTGAGTATCACGACGGGCAACGCGCACCCCATGTGTAGCGATCGATGATTTATGATCAATCACCCGTTCAAGGCTGGTTATTATCTCTGGATATCTCTTGGTCTCTTCGACACTTGTAACCATCTATGCCGTGATAATTATGTCGCAGGCAACAGTACTATACTTTGGTAGGCTTCCCCAATCTAAAGAATAAATCGAAGGGAGCGTATGGGCATACGTATGGCGAAGAAACCCGAGTCGAAAACCCAACATGGTACTACTTTCTAGAATTCTGTAACGTGTTCTCAATCCCTCTGGAGCCTCGCAGACGTTAGTACTGGCAACTTCATCCCAACTGACTGGCGAGGATGAAAGCGCTGGAATCAATCGGCTTCCCGCTCCCGTGTTGCATACCGAATTTGGACTTTGGATCTGTGAATCTCGCCCCTCTCTAATCATTGGTACACCAACTTTGCGGACCCTACTCCTCGTTCCTGGGTTACTACTTTCGGCGTCATTTGTCCTCCAGTTTCGTGACTGCTTCATGACGCTTAGGCGTCCACTTGCCCTCCCCTGTCCAAGCCCCATGACCCCATCTACTATATAACTGCCTGTGACAAACCCCGGTCACTATCCTTCTCGTCCCCACCCATCATACTATCATACTTATAAGGCCCAACCCTCCCTCGTATATTTCTCACTTCCTAACAAATACATCCAAGACCATCTTCCGTGGCCCGATAGACCTCTTTAATTGTCGTAGCATTTCCCGATGGCGAACACTTGGTCAGCCACTCACCAACAAGGTTATGTACGCTGTCCCATGCATCATCGTGGAACCATCGAGACATGCCTTACTCATTATGGAGCTTCGTTTCCCAGGTCTCGTCCACACCAGATGGTATCATTCCAGTCAGTCAGTGGCATAACGCAACTCGGGCAGACACGAATGCCGCTATCCAGAATTGTTTCTGTTCAATTTGCTCTAGGATCCGATGCGCCGAGTATCAGATAACCAGTGGTACCCAGGCTATAGATTACCAGGACTCAAATCTTCTAGTTGTAAGCACCGTACAAATTACCACGTCTCTGTCTCTTGACTGGTGATCCTTTTATAAAGGAATCGGTCGTCCCATATGCGAATCAGAATGTCAGCAGTCCCCACCCAACTAACATTACTACTTCTGTGGACGTATCAACGCAAGCGTGGTCTGCCACTCCGCAAGCTCCGGTGTGTTCCTCGGTCCTCTGTTTCATGGGCCTGGCTGAACCGTCTCTCCAGCAGTATCAGGAAAATGTCGGATATGCACCTCTGCATGAGACATTAGACCCTCCTCAAGCCCCGATGGATATGGCGCCCAATGAAGGCGCCCTAGACATATCAGTACCCGAGCGCCTTCGCCGCCTTGCTGGGCGCTACGTCAACAACCCAGAATCGACTGTTAACGGAGTTCACTTCGAATCCGGTCGCTCTGGTCGATTCCAAGTTGTAATCACTATCGACATCGGCGATGTTCTTGGAGATACCATCAATTGAACTGGCTTTAGCTGTCAACCAACATCCTATAGAGACTGGGCCAGAGGAAGTTTCCGAGTAGGAGGGAGTGTGTATGAAATGGATCTTGCGCTTTGTTATGCTTTCGAGTTTGCTATGATCTTGTTTGATGGATTGCTAGTGTTCAAATGATGTTGTCAGTTTCCCTCTTATCGTCTGTTTCTTACCAGAAAGTTCGGGCTGTTTCGCGCAGTGAGCACAACGCCCGGTCGGATCGTTCCACATGACCGTGGACAGAATCTTCAGTAAGTGGGCCCGTGAGAGCATCATAAATTGTAAGTCACGGTCCCACCGCAACATGAGGCATGAGGCCTGAGGCATCACCGGATCACCGGCACGCGAGTTCGGGTCACGCACGGGGCTATGCTTGCGTACCGTAAATAGTAGGCGATTGGTTGCCATCTCTGGAAAGTAGCACAGGAGTTCTAGGTACTTCGGTTCCCGGAAATCGCGCTAAAACACTCAATAGCATATATTGTTCGACTCCCACGCAAGTGAGGAGAGCCACTTGAAAAGAACGGCTAGAAGAACGGCCGGGGGAGACCCAAACCGGAGCATTAAAAGATTCTTTCCTTGCCGCGAAATTAGCTGTTGTTTTCATTGGGGAGATGAGGAGACGGTCGCGCGCGCGCGTGACGCCACGCACGTGACCGTGTTCCTTTCCGCTCTTCGCGCTCCAAGCGCGACACTCAACACTCCAAGCCTGCCCGTGCCCATCCAACCTTCCTGCCCCATCACCGGATTACCGCCAGCCTACAATAGACAGGCCCAGACTCCTGAGCCAACAATTAAGAAGAAGCACAAAGCGCGCAGATGCCCACCAATTGGAAGCATGTATGCACTCACCGCATTTCCTTCCATCTGCAGCTAACGAGGGAATTGGAACTCGAAGTAATATGGTTGGGCCCATATCTTTGCTTAAACCGCATTTTATCGACCATTCTCTCAGGTTCCAGAACAAAAGGCAGTCGAGCCATCATAGACGAGATCCTACCGACGCCGGGCAGCACTGTGAGTCCCACAGGTGAACGTGAACCACCGTACCCTTGTTGCACCTCTTTTCGGCTCCATCAACTAATGACGACATCCGACTACGATATAATGACAATCTTAGCTATAAATGTGGCAGCAGCATTCTCCTAGTAATGAGTTTGTGACCGACCCATTTCCCAGCTCTCTCAATCGGTCATCAACCCGAGCTCTGCAATGCAATCTTTGGTGCTGAGATTCTCCTGGATGGCACACGGCGTCCATAGTTGCCCACCCGCGCCGCATACACCTCACTCGCCCTCGCTCACGTGGACCTTGCCAAACCCTAACCCCGACCCAGGCTCCGGGTAAGGAAGGCACTCCTCGTAGGCCTTGTCCCACGCATTCAAGCTCTGCACCCACTACCCATGCTTTCCCAGTGCTGTGTGATCAAGGTCAAGATTAAGGCTACCGGAACGCTCACAAAGTATCAAGGATGTCAAGGGGCACTTGGCCCCTGGAACACCCGGAACTCAGCGCCATGAGTAACTTGTGTTTCGCCGAAAACGTACCCGTAACCAGGCACCATGGGAACCCTCACAGCTCTCACATCCGCCTCGGAAATTCCCGTTGTCTGTCCAGCCTTCGCCAGTTCTCCCCAGTTCTTAGTATCCCTCGCCCCTCAGTCCAAGTCCAAGTGCTGCAAGTCTGTGAGATGAGGAGTCATGGCACGGAATATTCTTTACAAGGTCAGGGTACTTGCGTAAGGACTCACGGTTACGGCATGACATCCGGATCACTCTCGATCCTACTCACATTCTAGTCCCTTTCACCTGTACCAACGACCCCTTTCTTTTTGTTCATCTGCGGGCAGCATCCAGGATATTTGGGACTCTTAGTCGCGCAACACTTCTCATGTATGCTTCATTTCGCGCTCTGACACTGGCCTCGAGCTGTATGCAACTCAGATGTGACAAAGGAAAAAAAAGGGTGGTGGCATAGTCACTGCATGCAAACCAGCAGTGTTGTCATGTCATAGGTCTGACAGTGTCAGTCAGCTGACATATGTCAAAATGAACAAATAGTTCGTTTTGTTCGTGACACAGCCCAGTCCGTACAGAAAAGGAAATTGTCTCAAATCAGCGTGACCACTGTGACAAATATGGAATCTAATCTTATCGTTTATCTACGCGCTTCGTTGGCAAGCAGCACATCCTCATTACCTGATTTGGTGTAGCGCACTACTGACACGGCCTGACAGTGTCAGGCAGAAAGTCAGTTTCGGTTGACACCGAAAATTGGTGACACTTATGACACATGTCAGCCTGACATGTACAACACTGCAAACCAGAGTTTTCATTGTGGGAAAACTTGAAGAAAAACTTGGAGAACAGCTTAACAATTTCTTTGAGTTTTTATGTCTGGAAAACTTAGAATAAATAATTAAAGTTTTTCTAAAAATAAAAGTAAACTCTGACAGGAAATGTATGAGTTTTCCAAAAAAACTCCAAGGAAAACTCAAACATTTCCTAGCCTGGAATTTACACAGATTTTGCCAATAATCAGCATAATGAGCCTAACAGATTGTGACTGACATAGTAAATACTGGGCTGGGAAATGTTTGAGTTTCCCTTGGAGTTTTTTTGGAAAACTCATACATTTCCTGTCAGAGTTTGCTTTTATTTTTAGAAAAACTTTAATTATTTTTTCTAAGTTTTCCAGACATAAAAACTCAAAGAAATTGTTAAGCTGTTCTCCGAGTTTTTCTTCAAGTTTTCCCACAATGAAAACTCTGGTTTGCATGCAGTGAGTCTGATTTACATTGTTTTAGATGTCAAGAGATGGGAGGCTTGGAATTAGTTGTTGCAGTGGGAGCAATGGCATGCCATCCTCCCAGTCGCATTTCCGCAACTCCTTACAAGTCCAACGGAGTTTATCCTTGAGATCTTGAGAGGGTATAAAGCCACGGCACCCAACTTCATTTCAGATGCGGTCAACCCAAAGATCATAACAAGGGTTGTGATGGACGACGTGATCCTCCATCTGTCCTTGTTCTATCATTTCAGGTCACAGGAAGTTTCAAAATTAATTTCAACACCTGTAGAGCATTATCAAGTGCGGGATGGGAATAACAAAGACGAGTGTTAGGAGAAGCGCGTACCAAACTACCATTGGGTAGGCGTCTCATTCTTCCTGTACACGTTTAGTGACGTTCGCCGACAACTTAAATATCTACATGCATGCTTCTGACGACTTTAAAAATCGATGGGATGGGACTAATGCGGGGTTACGTGCTGGTAGTACTACTAGTGTGGGTTAAAGGAAACGGGCGAACTGGTTTGGAGTTGTTTACAACTCGGAGTCTTTCGACAAGGCCAGGGAAGTTCTAGCGATGAAACGACCGATTACGAAGAAAAGCGGAATCATTTATTGTATCTATGGTTCAGTATCTGGGCGTGGGATATACGTGCCAGTTTGGTTTGGGCAGCAATTTCAAATCGCAGCGGTGGAAAATGAAGGGGGGGAATAAGTGAAGGGAGTAGGTGTGGTGTAGTAGTATCATAAGGAGTGGAACTGGGCGACATAGAAGCCAGTTGAGACACAGGTGCAGGCTTATTAGCCTCACGGGAGCAACTTGTTATCTGTTGGAAGAAAAGGGCACACGAGAGAGGAAAACAAGTGAAATTCACGGGATGCAGGGAGTGGTTGTGGACAAACGCGCAAGGGTGCCCGAGTGTAAATACATGCACTATATACCAGAAAATGTATGTGAAATGTATGTATGTCAGAGATAAATGGAAGGGGGCTCAAAATGGTATTAAAATGGTGCTAAACTAAGGTGGGATGAGCCGCGCGTGCGAGCTCGATTTCAACATTATCATCTGCCGATCTGTCGTTTGTACGCCAATGAAAGGGAAGGAGCCAACATCGTGACTTTTTGGCATTTCTGTTCTCCCTTGTCCCCGCGTTCATTCAATTTCTTCATAATCATAACCTTTATTCATCGTCGAGGCTGTGCCGCAGTATTCGCATGTCGAAGATATATTGCACCGAGGTTTTCAGAGAGGGCTTTTTATTAGATAGATCTAAAAGTACGTCTGTGGCGCGGAGATATAGATAGATATCGATATAGAACATGATAAACCTCGTTATTTCCTGTTTCGTGGGATGCTAAGACTGCTTCCGGATCCGATGCCTCGCACTTCATTGATCCACCAAACGTTCCCCGCCAATCGGTCATTGCCCCTTTTGAGTCCCTTTCGCGTCTATTCTACGTCTTTCTAAGCTGTGCGTTCTCTAAGGGCTAAAATCGAAGTCAGTCAGATGACGCATTCAAGTCATAAAAGGATCCCGTCGAACCTTTCTCCGAGTTGGCCCGCGCCATGCTTCCGGAGTAGATCCGCAATCTCTCGATGTCCTCTTCGCAACGATAATTGGTATGGTGATTCGCCCAGGTCATTCATTGCATGTATGTCCGCGCCACGGTCAAGTAACAGTTGCACCATATCGAGGTGTCCGTTGCCTGCTGAGAAGTGCATCGGAGTCCAATAGATCTCCTCCCTTGCGTTTACGTTCGCGCCGTGATCGAGAAGAATCCGCGCGACCTCGAGGTGTCCAAATCGCGATGACAGGTGCAGCGGGGTCCACCCCCACTTATCACGTGAATCCACCTCCGCGCCCCGCTCAATGAGCAAGAGCACGACATCGACCTTCCCCTCGGCCGCCGCTCTGTCTAACGGAGTCTTATTACTCGCATTGCGGGAGTTGATATCCACTCGTTCGAGCAATGACTTCACAGTGCCAATCTTCCCCTCTTCCGCCGCAGCGTGCAACGAATCTTTTGCCTCATCTATCCCATCGTCATCCACGCCGTACTCAATCGTGTCCAATGTCGTGGATCGTAACTTGTCTCGAATAGTTGAATTTGATCTGTACTCGGAAATGAACTTCGCAACCTCGGCTTGCCCATTCTCCGATGCCAACTCCGCCGCACTTCTACCGGCCTTGTTGACCACGTCGACATCAGCACCTCGCCGAAGCAACAATTTCACAACTCCGAGATGCCCATGTCGCGATGCGGCATGCAATAGAGTCCACCCGTCGCTGTCCGTAGAATGCACAGTCGCTCCGTGGTCGATCAGGAGACACGCGATCACGGCATTCCCATTCGTTACAGCTCGATAGAGTGGTGTTTCTTCCTTGTCATTGGATACGTCGACACTTGCGCCACGTTGGATCAGCAACTCGGCAACTTTGAGGTGGCCATTAGCCGATGCTAGATGTAGGGGGGTCGAGAGGTCATTCCGCTTGATATTCGGATCAACTCTGTGGTCTAGCAACAGCCGTGCCGTGTCGAGGTGTCCATGTTGTGAGGCGAAGTGCAATGGAACCTGGTTCTGGTTGTCCTCCACATTCATGTCAGCCCCTTGCTCGATGAGGAAGCGCCCGATTTCGACTTCACCCATGCTTGATGCCAATGCTAACGGGGTCTCTTGGGACCCGTTCCGAACGTCGACGGGAGTGCCGGTGTTGATGATCAGTTGCACGACATCGAGGTATCCGTTTAGTGATGCGATGTGGAGAGGATTCGAATTATTCTTGTCTCCAATAAGGGTATTAGCGCCTTGATCGACCAGGAAGCGTACAACATCGAGCTTCCCGTTGCTAGATGCCAGGTACAATGACGTCTCTCCATATCGGTTCCGAATGTCGATATCGATGCCACTCTCTAAAAAGAACTTGGTGACGTGGAAATGTCCTTCGTAAGCCGCCAAGTGGAAAGGAGTGTCGCCTTCCTTATCCAGGGCAGACACGGCTGCGCCCTTCTCGATCAGGAAGCGTGCCATATCGAGGTACCCATAAATCGATGCCAAGGCCATGGGAGTCCGCAGATCGTCAACATTTGCGCCACAATCGATCAGTAACTTTGCTATGTCGAGGTGCCCATTAGCGGACGCGAGATGCAGCGCAGTCCAGCGACCTTCTTCCTCTGCATTCACATCGGCGCCGCGGTCTATCAAGAGCCGCGCAAGGTCAAGGTACCCATTCCGCGACGCATAATGGAGGGCAGTCCAACTTTGCCTCTCGCGTGCGTTCACATCAGAACCGCAGTCTAGTAACAGCCACGCGGCGTCGACATGTCCCCATCGTGTCGCAGCGTGTAACGGAATGAAGCCGTCCTCATCTCGGGAATTGATGTCTGAGCCACGATCTATAAGAAAGTGCGCCATGTCGCGCTTACCACTGGCACAGGTGATTTTCAGCGGTGTCTCTTGCCTCTTATTCCGAGCATCGAGATTTGCACCAGATCCAAGTAATAGTTCTGCAATCTCACGATACCCAGATTGTGCTGCCGCGTGTAGCGGCGCACAGCCTTCATCGTCCGTGGCATTCACATCCGCGCCAGAATTCACGAGGAAACGCGCGATCTCCAGTAATGATTTCTCCATGACGAGCTGTCCGCCCTGTGACACCCTATGCAGTGGAACCCTGCCGAGATGGTCACGAGAGTCGGGATCGGCACCACTTCTGAGGAGAAGCGAAGCGACTTGTAAATATCCCTTGACTGACGTGGCGTGTAATGGGGTTGTGTGAAGTCCGCCCTTACTATTGACGTCCCGTGGATGAGCAGCGATCAGGTGTTCCGCGAGACCAACGAAACCGCACAGAGACGCATAATATAGTGGCACAGCCTCGGGCTGCATCGGATGCATCGTGGGCATTCGCTCCGTCCAATAACGGTCGATGTCGTATAGCCAGACCCATGCCGCGAAATGTGGCTTTGCCGGATCAAATAAATGCTCCATGACCTCCTTTATGTGCGATGATACGTTCCTGAACTGGGCATGATCCACCCAGTACCGAGCGGCATAAGGGGCGAGGGGAAAGTGAGCTATGGTATCTCTGTCGATTTCGTCGTCAAAATGGAGGAGGATACTGAGGCCAATGTGGGCAAGGATGGTATGAGCCGGTTCGGGGAGAATGTGATAGTATGAAAGGCGCTCTTCAGCCGCCGCGAGTCGCTCCGATGTCAAGTACTCTTTGACAGAGAAATGCGAAAATTGGACGATTCGGTGGCCTTCCTGATTAACGATAGCGATAAGACTAGTACACGCCGATATTATTGCTTCTTCTGCGTCCGGTGGCCGTAAATTTTCGTTGAACGATGGTACGGCTGTCGCTTCGAACTGGACTGCAAAAATCTCTCCGAGCTCGTCAACGCGAAGTGGGCGAATCGACTCCGAGAGGCACTTGAAGAGACGTTGCGCGTATACTCGCTTTTCTTTGTCGATGCCCAGTAGTGTCTGCTCATATGTTTTATCCAAACTCTCTGGCAGGTCCTTTAACACACTCCGGATGCTTGCAGGAAAAGTGCGACGCAGCCTGTCAACTTGACAGACTACCCATTGAAACCTAAAGATCACATAAGTGTTCATGATATGCTAGGGACGAGAGACGAGGTAGGGGACAACTTACATGCCATTTACATTTTGAGAGAGCGTGTCAATAACCAGATTCTGGTCCTCCTCCCTCCATCTACGCATATTCTTGTCCGAGTGGACAACCGACTTGATGTAATCCGTTATGTCCCTCTTCTGCCCGTTCTCGTCATGAAGAGAAATCTTGAGCGACGTCAATGGTTCGAGCACCATTCGGATATCCATCTCCGGCCGGCTAGCCACACACAGGTGTACATTCGGAAGTTTTGAACTAGTAAGTTCTTCAATCAGCTCCAGAACCTCCTCGCGGGCCGATGGCCTTCCTGGAAAATTGGGGCATTCGTCGAGAGCGTCGACAATAATATAAATTTGGTCTTGTCCTGGCAGACTCAACATATCCGCCAGACATTTTTTCAGCGAATCAACGTCGGGTTTCCGAATGCCATGTCTGTTGTCCGAATATAACTTGAAGAGTACGTTGTGACAAGAATCCGATTCTGCAGAAAGTTGCGAGACCAGGGAGGCGAGCAGGCCATAGCAGTCTTGCTTTTTGATATCCCGGAAATCGAAGTAATAGTAGGCCATCGTGGCTGATCCAGCTGCATGCATGCCCTCGATGTCTTGAATAATCGCAGATCTAGTAGGCCCCATGAATGACCTCCGTCGAACAATTGATTAAAAAGTCAGGACATACAGAAGTGTGCTCTTTCCTGCCCCCGCTGTTCGATCAACAAGTTATAGATGTAGGATACTCATCGGTAATTCGAAAGACGTACGCTTCCCATGGATCCACAGGAGTGACCCCTTCGCCTTCCATTCTGTTAACGCACTGCTCTCGAAGAACCATGCCGCGGTTCCTTTATATCGTGCTTTCGAAACGAAGTTTTGATTTGTC
>QLOU01000012.1:0-16751 GCA_003313715.1 Russula abietina
TCTGAGCACGTTTTTGTCATTTTATTTCGAAAATACTAAAACACCTCAAGCCGGTCGCAGCAACACTAGTGCTGATGCGTGGCCACAGGCTGGTTTATTTTCTGCTGCGCTCACTGCATTCATCGTCGACAGCAAACAAAACCTGAAACCGAGCCCCTCAGAAGAAACTGTTTATTACCTCCAACAACACTCCACCATCCTCACTCAGATTTCCGTCCAACTATCTTCGATTGCCCCACAGGTTGTCATTCCGTCGAGTCCGCCACCCCCTTTCCCTCCATTCAGCCCATTGGCATCTGACGTCCGTGTTAATATTTTCTGGTTCATGGCCCTCGCCTTTAGCCTTCTGGCGGCACTCCTGGCGATCCTCGTTCAGCAATGGGTTCGCAATTATATGCATGTCTTCCAACGTTACGACGATCCTTTAAAAAGTTCTCAACTTCGGCAGTACTTGTACGAAGGATGCGAAAGATGGAACATGCGGAGGGTAGCCGAGGTTGTCCCTGGATTTCTGCACATCTCCCTATTTTTATTCTTTGCCGGGCTTGGCGACTCGCTACTAAACATCAACACAAGAGTAGCTCTCAGTACGATTGTCCCCATCGGCGTCAGCAGCCTGCTGTACATCTTCACGATATTTGCACCCATCATATATCTACAATCGCCCTACCAGAACTTATTTTCTGGCGTTCTCTGGTATTTGATCCAGACATCGCATGGCCGGAGATTCAGGGATCACGGATCCGATGGAGAACTGAAATCTGTGAGCACTGACATGGCAGAGGGACAGATGCAGCTTGCGATGGAAGAGACGGAAGCACGCAAGGGCCGAGATGAACGGGCGATTCGATGGCTGATTGGCAATCTGACGGAAGACGCGGAAATGGAAAAGTTTCTGTTGGCCATACCCGGCTCGTTTAACACGAGCTGGGGCCTGGAAGTCTGGAAGAGGGTGGGCGAAGAGTACGAGAGCGAGGACCAAAGCCAGGATGAACCTGTTGCAAGACCACAGATGGACACAACAGCTCTCCAACATACATCCTCTTGGAGCATCTGCAGCGTGATTAGGCCAATCACTCACCTGGTCATACATCCCGCTTCCCGTCATCTCCCTGCCCAAGTAACGACACGCTCACTTGTATCAAATCCACCTAAACATCCGCAATCTACCACAGCATATATCCAAGAGAACGTTGTACACGAGCTCAGCACACGTATCACCCGCTCTGTAGAGATATGCAAGAACTGTAAACTGTTTTCAAACGACGATTCATGGCGGAAACGTACGCGTGCTTGTATCGAGGCCACTGCGTCACTTGTATGCTGCGCCAACGCAAAACATGCCTGGTTTGGTGGCCTTTCGAAGCTGCTTGGAGATATCGGTAGCTTTGAAAAGATACGGGAATTGTCGTTGGGAGGAACGGACGAGTTGTTTGTGATGCGCTGGACCTGCCTTTCACTCGTGACCGGCGTGACCATTCGACCGATTCTGACAGACAACCACTTGCAGCGGGAGCGGATGCGGGCGAGGGCAATAATGTCATATGTAGGGCAGGAAGACGATGACGATGATGGCGACCTGGTGGATGTCCTGAATATTGACGTGACCCTTCAGATGGCAAGCCATTGCCTCTTTCAGTTATACGAAGCACTGCGCGAGACAGAAGACCTGACGGAAGAAGTAAAAGGAATACTCCGTGGCCACGAATCTCAGATCTCACAGCTGGAGCAAATCAATATCGAAGCCCTACGCCCTGGATAGGTAGATAATTGGATATTTAGAATGCAAAACGTCATCCAAAATGATTCTCATCAAATTATCTCCCAATTTCCTGGCGTTTCCGATGACTTTGACCAAGAGCCCATCTCCTTCAATCGCCTTGCCTATCTGTCCCACGATCTTTGTAAACTACAATTCATACACCCACAGCGGATTCTCATGAGCATGTGCTCCCCTGCCTTCACACTCCGCAATATTCTTGGCGGACAAGGGGATGCTCATGCGTATAAAGAGCTGCTGAAGGACCTGGGAAACTACACTTTTCCCAGTTGGAATGGAGGTGAGATGCAGCGACAGCTCTGGCGTCTGCAGGATTTGGGTGATGGGGGTGGACTTGGCTTTACAGTCGAGCTTTTCTTCCTCGCCCTCGAGCAGCTGTTATCCACATCTTCGTCGACAGAATCCTACTCTGCACTATACACAGGCACGTTCCGGGTCATTACATCTGACTGGAGCAAGTACAAAGAGTCGCCTGGAACGCAAAAACTCCTTCTCAATATCGCCACGACATGCCGCTGGGAGTTATACCCTAACTATATCATCGAGGAGTTCGCGTCATTACTAGGCAACGTTTTCGAAGGACAGACAGACCCACATTTCGACTACGCAATGTGACGGTTTGAACGCTTTGGATCGTACGGCCGTAGAAGATTTAGGGAAAGAGTGTTGAGGGACCTCATTCAGGCGCAGGCGCAATCACCGACATCGTAACATTTCCAGTTCGGTATTCAGAGACATCTGATGATACATTTTACGTGTATGTGCAGAATACACCTGTTCTTCGTAAACTGTTGTAATAAATGATGATTTATTGCCCATGGAGGCTTGCTCACCAGAATCTCGGGCTTGACGTACAGTAAGTAATACGCGGACGTGAGGAAATGTGGTTACGTGCCTTTCCAGAGGCGCATGGAAGATCATCTTTGTCGAAAGACGCGTCTTTTGTCGGATATAAGGAGTAAACGGAATGATGGGGGTGGTCGAGCCACCGACCTGTGAGTACACTTAAATCCCTGTGCCTTTGCGTCTTTGTCTTTGCGAGCCATTATACATCAGGCCATCAGGCCATCAGGATCAGGGAGGTTGAGTGGACGAAAGAGAGGATTCCAGTGCCAAGTGTGATATTGCTTGATTGGAGCACAGGCCTGATCTCTCCGATGACAAGCCCGCATCGAGACGAGAGAGATCCCAGTGCAATGATTAGATTAGACGACGTACCAGCCTCCGACCGCGAATCAAGACAGTAAATCTTGTGCCTAGATGTCGAGCGCTGGGTGTTTAGATAAGGGCGTACCTTGGCCCCATTCAGTTAACTCTCACCTCGCGTCAGTTGTCTCGCCCGCTCGCTTCCTTTCCCCCCACCCCCTCTCTGACTTGTACCGTGACCAAGTTTCTCATCCTTGTGTTTTTGACGATTCCCACTGGCCCTCTTATCATGAGCTCTGTTATCGATCTCGAGGCTCAACAAGTTGCCCAGACCGCGCCGCGTGCCAGTGTGTTTCCCCTCTTTCTTATCACTGTCGAAGTGTTGGCGACTCACAAAAATGAAGTGGAAGGAGCTGAGACCCATGAAATAGATATCTTTGAGCCTCGCACCAGCAATGTCGCAAACCAAGATGTCAACAACAAGGCACAGCCAGTTGTCTCGCAGGCTGAAGGTGTGTGATATCTATCTGGCCTTGCCATCGCATCACGAGACGATTATTATTTTGTTACAGGATCTGGGGGAGGAGGTGACGCTCCTCAGATGAACATTACTGACGGCTAACTCAGGTAGAAGCAAAGATTCATGCGTGTTTCTTCACGATTGTAGAGATCTCAATGACCTGACGAATATAAATGTAGCCGCGACTAGTATTCCAATTCTTGACCCTGATCCTCGCAATACTACCTCCAACTCCGAATCTAAAGAACCTCGCATGATCGGGGACTTTGACGGTAGTGCCAATGAATTCTGGAAACTCTACAGAGATGAAGCCAAGAGCCACGATGACGTCTGGATCGGTACCCTCAAAGAGGGTATGGACAGTGCCCTTATATTTGTCCGTTCATATTCTGCCCGTGCCATTACGGACTTGGTTATTCTGATGTGCGGCCCCACAGGCTGGTTTATTTTCGGCCGCTCTCACTGCATTCTTAGTCGATAGCAAACAAACCCTGAAACCGAGCCCCTCAGATGAAATCATCTATTACCTCCAACAATACTCTACTATCCTCACTCAGATTTCCGTGCAATTATCTTCAATTGCCCCACAGGTTCCCATTCCTTCGACCCCGCCGCCTCCTTTCCTTCCATTCAGCCCATCGGCATCTGACATCCGTATCAATATTTTCTGGTTCATGGCCCTCGTGTTTAGCCTTCTGGCAGCACTCCTGGCGATCCTCGTTCAGCAATGGGTCCGCAATTATATGCACGCCTTCCAACGATATGGCGATCCTTTGAAGAGTTCTCGACTTCAGCAATACTTGTACGAAGGATGTGAAAGATGGAACATGCGGAGGGTAGCCGAGGTTGTCCCTGGATTTCTGCACATCTCCCTATTCCTATTCTTTGCAGGGCTTTGCAACTCGCTACTGGATATCAACATAAAAGTGGCCTTGAGTGTGATTATTCCGATCGGCATCTGCGGCCTGCTGTACATCTTCACGGTATTTGCGCCCATCATATATCCGCAATCACCCTACCAGAATCTATTTTCTGGCATCCTCTGGTACTTGATCCAAACATCGCGTGGCCGGAGATTCAGGGACCATGGATCCGATAGAGAAATGAAATCTATGAGTGCGGACATGGCGCAGGGACAGATGCAACTTGCGATGGAAGAGACAATGGCTCGCAAGAGCCGAGATGTAGGAGCGACTCGATGGCTGATTGACAATCTGACCAAAGACACGGAAATGGAGAAATTTGTGTCAGCTATACCCGGGTCGTTTATCACGGAATGGGGGACGGAAGTTTGGAAGAGGGTGGGTGAATACCACGAGAGTGATAATCAAAGTCAGGATAAACCTGTTGCAAGACCACGCAGGAATACGACATCTCACCAGCCTTCATCCTCTTGGAGCATCCGCACCATCCTTAAACCAATCATTCATCTGGTTAGGAAACCTGCTCACCGTCACCCTCCTACCCATACAACGACACGCTCACCCGTACCACATCATGGTCCACCTAATGTTCACCCAGACTTGCATACTCAGGGAGGAAATGTTGTGCACGAGCTCAGCACACGTGTCACCCGCTCTATAGAGATATGCAAGAACCGTGGACTTTTTGCAAACGATGAACTATGGCGGAAACGTACGCGTGTCTGTATCGAGTCTACTGCATCTCTTGTATGCTGTGCCAACGCAAACATTGCCTGGTTTGGAGGCATTTCGGAGCTACTCGGAGATATCGGTAGCTCTGAAAAGATATGGGAACAGTCATTGGCAGGAACGGACGAGTTGTTTGTGATGCGCTGGACCTGCCTTTCGCTCGTGGTCATTCAATCAATTCTGGCAGACAACGAGGATGTGCAAATTCGGGCGAGAGAGGCGATCGAATCGTTTGCAAGGGCAGATGACACCGGCAACAATGACGCTCTTGCAACTGTTCAGAAGATTGGCAAGACCTTCGAGCAAGCAAATGATTGTATTAATTGGTTATACGTCCCGCTGGGCAATACAGAAGGCCTGACAGAAGAAGTAATAGGTACACTCCGTGACTACGAATCTAAGATATCAGAGCTGGAGCAAATCAATATCGAAGCTGACCGCCTTGATACGGTAGATGGTGGGATATATGGCGTACACTTTTCAGTCAACCGCAATTCTTATCAAATCATTTCCCAATTTGATGTTCTCAACAACTTCGACCACTTTTATATATCGCTTGTATTCTTCAACCATCTTGTCGAACTGTCCCGCGATCCTCGTTCACTGCTATTTATACCCCCGAGGCGGATTCTCAAGAGCATGTGCTCCCCTGCCCTGACACTCCGTAATATTCTTGAAGGACAAGGGGATGCCGATGCATATAAAGAGCTGCTGAAGAGCCTGAATACTCCCTTCCTTTCCAGATGGAATGTCGATGAGATGGAGGGGCAGTTGTGGCGTCTGCAGGATTTGGCTGATGGGGGCGGGCTTGGCTTTACGGTCGAGCTTTTCTTCATTCTCCTCTCCCAGCTTCCAATCGCTTCTTCAACAATGGAATCCCAGCCTGCAGTATACACGGGCACTTTCCAGGCCATTACATTCAACTGGATCAAACACAAAGACTCGCTTGGAACACAAAAACTCCTTCTCGAAATCGTCGTGTCACGTCGCTGGCAGTTGGATGATAATTACCCTCCATATATCGTTGACGAGTTCTTGTTATTACTAGGCAATATTTTCGAAGGACAGACAGGACCACATATCGACGAAGCAAGGCAAGTTTTTGAAACCTTTGAACCGTACGACCGCTCTAGGAGGTTTAAGGAAAGAGTGTTGAGGGTCCTCACTGGGCCGGCACAGTGACCAGTATTGTAACACATCCAATCGGTATTCAGCATTCTGTGCAGCCTAAACATCTTTATGATACATTTTAAGTCTACATGCAGAATTCACCTTTTGTGACTCGGAGTCGACGAAGATAATACCGGGTCTTGGAACCTCGCGCTTGCCTCGGTGTAGTTCGTTTGGACATAATAAGGAGTTGCAATCGTTTTTTTTTTTTTCCGAATTTGTATTCCGCGCGCATGTAACTATGGACAAAGAGGTGGTCACGCTGCCAAGTGTTGTATGTATGACTGGTTAGTGAGACACTTTCCCACTTGGGTGTTGTATGTACAGTATAGTACGTGGGTGCTGGTGGATGGGGTAATAAGCATGGTACACCTCGTCGCCGATATCAACCGAGCGACGAGTGAAGTCAACCTTGTGTGTCTGGCTCTCATCATCCTGGGTCCCAATCTACTCTCCGGGGTTTTGCGCAGGCCTGAGACTCCTCCAAGAACCGTAAGGTTCCGATGCAGAGCAGCGGTTTGTTGAAGAGCTGGTCAAGGGACCGAGCTCTCCCACGCACGTCTAAGTGTTTGCGTCTGGCTGCGTCGTGGATTGGGCAGTCCATGAGGACGTGCTCAACGGTTTGGGGCAGCTCCCCGCAAGGGCATGCCACCATCTCTTCCGGTAGCGGGGAGAACTTTTTCCCCAGAAATCTTGCTGTGTACTCACCTGTGAAGGCGTGTCCTGTGATGAACCTGAATAGTGTGGATGTAGTCAAGCAGGAAACCTTAGCTTTGTGTAGTTTCCCTTCTCTTTTGGAGCGGAAGGGTTTTTCGAGCCAGCCCTTCTGTTGTATGTGGAGAATAGGATGGATTTTCCTGTCTGGTGGTTTGGTGCACGTAGTGCGATACGCCAGGGAGGTGTGGGGATTTTCGTGCCACTGCTCCTCCCATTTGCTAAACGCCGCTGCTTTAGTCTGTTGTCTTTGATAATTAATACTCACCTGTTCGTGTTCTGCGCTAATGCACTTCTTCACGGCTTGGTGAGCCATTTTCTTTGTGTTCTTATATGCTTCATTTGCGTCCTCGTATTTGAACCAAGAGATTCTAAGGGAGATATTAGCATGGGTGCGGAGGATGAGATCGGTATACCAGGCTATCTCCAGTTGGGTTGGCTGGTCAGGTCCCGGCCTTGTGTCCGCGTATTTCACAATCGTTGCTTTGGTGTTGTTAAATATGAATATTGATCCGTCGTGTTGATGGCTTTTAAGGTAGTCATCTGTTAGGGCTAAGGCTGGTTGGAAAGCTGCTAATTGGGCGTCGAACTTGGTAACTGATTCCCCTAAGTTGATTGAGGCAGAGCCCCATAGCACATTTCCACGGTAGAGTGAAGCAGCGACTGTACCTTTTGCCTTGCCATTCGCGGATCCTTTGGACATGAGGGCACCCTGGCAGTAAACCATTATGGACCCTGGAGGTAGCAGAGCTACTCCTTGGTGTTCCTCTGGGTGGCGCGTCAGTCGTCCGTTCCAGCTGGGGCCGCTCGGAGGTGAAAGCGGAAAGCTTTCGATCCGGGGGCCTTTTACTGACACGCACGAAGCCAGCCATTTGAGGGCTGTTTTTGCTGACCTTCATTGCAGCAATGGGAGGGGGAGGTCTTTGGCGGTTTTTTCAGACCAGGGTTCTTGAAGGCGCTTGAGTGGTTGGCTAGCGCGTGGGAGGCGATATAACCTAAGAGCGTATGTTTTCGTTAGCATGTCGAGTCTCAGGTCAATGGGCAGAATGGAAAGTAATTGGTGGAGGGGTTCGCGGGGTGCTGTCTTGAATGAGCCACTAATGACTTACACTGCCTCATTCTGGACTGTTTGAAGCTTGCATATGAAGGTCGCTTGTTTTCCTTTGTACCATAGCTGACAACCATATGTTAGTACTGGGAGGCAAATGGAGTTGTATGCCAGTCTCCACTGCATGAAGTCAATTTCGCGCCCTGAGTTACCTAGGAGTTGTAGGGCTTTGAGTGATGCCCGGGCTCTGTTGCACATGATGTCAACGTGTCTTGTCCAGTTGATTCTATGGTCAATGAAGAAGCCGAGGTACCGGACATTTGTGGAGGCCTTGATGCGGCGGGGGGTCCGTTCTGCTGGGGTCTGGAGCTGGAGAGACGTTGGCGGATCCTCCTGTTCTCTTTGCCATCTGAAAAAGAGGACTTTCGTCTTCTCTGGTTCAATTGCAAGACCTGAGCGTGTTAGCCAGTCCGAGCATTGGGCATATTGGTCACTTAAGGATTCAGTGACATCTGACCATTTGGTGCTGCACGCAAATAGAACTCCATCATCAATATACATACTCAGGGTGGCATTTAACCAGCCACGGACTTTATGTAGAAGTGGTGAGGTGAATATGACAGATAGAACTGGAGAAATAGGGGACTCCTGGGGGGTACCGACATCTGACTCTAGAGGGTCGGAGAGGATGCCATTGAATTTGAATCGTACTTTCCTGTCATGTTACGTTTCTTTCCCCTTTCTCTTCTAGTCCCGTGACGTCTGATGCAGTGGACGCACTCCCCTTTCTTTTTCTTGGCTATTCTATTCCCCATTCCTCCTTTTGCTCTCATGACGTATTTGAAGCCATGGCCGAGCCATGCCCGAGGATGCTGACTGATGATCCATAGTACGTGACCTGAGTTCCTGAGTGATATCCGATCCCCAAGCCCTTGACCCTATGTACCTGACCGAGGATCCTGACCGATCCCCGAGTCTCTGACTCATACAGTACCTGACTGAAGTACCTGACCGATGCCCAAGATCTCTGTTGACTTGTATGATACCAGCAGATTGACGACCCATTCGTCTACTCGACCAATGGGTCGTCCATTCCCTTGTCTCTCGTAGTTGTCTCTGTATATAAACCCCTGTACTTGTACCGCTAAGCCTTAAGCTTGGCTTTGCCCTTGCAATCTACCCATTGTAACCAATCACTCCAGAGGGAACTCCAAAACTTGTGCATCACCACTTCGCGATCCTATTGGTCGCACTCTACCCTCTGAACAGAATCAGACAGCGAAGCTTCTTCGAAGTAACGCCCGTTGCTCTCTGCAGCAAAAGTCCAGAACTCCCGAACGGTCCGAGTGAACCGTAACATAAGCCAAGCTTTCCACCCTGGCGTCCATAACAGTCGAACTTAGTGACAAGTGGACGAGCGTCCCTAGACGCATCGAAAATGACCTTCTCCCTGAAGTCAAAGGGGAAGTGTACTGGGAAAAAGAGGAATACCGCCTCAAAAATACAAACGTCGCTGGCGAGGTAACCGTGCATGCAGTTGAATTCATAAACAACGCGTGGTACTTCGTACATCAAACCAAGAAACTCCGTTGGTGCACTAAACAGTCCCAACAAATCAACATCGGAACCTTAGGAACAGGTTGGTGGCCAGACCAACACCCCCAGAATCCAAATTACAACCCGAACCCGTCAGCCACAGTTGCTGCCGCTTTGAACCAAACCACTTTGGACCAGTTACTCCTTCAAGGAGGAGAAGCATCCGGAACTTCGCACAAGTGGGATTACAAACCTAGCCAGACCACCAAACAGCCTGGAACAACCAAAATGGAAGAATCCCAGGACAACAAAGGGGGATTTAAAGGAAAAGTCCCCGATGTATTTGACGGAGACAGAAAAGAAGCCCGCCGATTCATTAGTGAGCTCGAACTCTACTTTCGAATCAATAGGAAGAGAGAAGAAGTTAAAAACTTCTATTCCAGGACCCTTATCGCCATGTCCTTTATTAAAGGACTCAACATAGTAAACTGGGTCAATGCCCAACTAGTGGAACTGGACAATAACCTTGCCAATTCTTGCCATAACGATGAATATGATCCGGACCTTTGGAATGATTTCGTCGAAACATTCAACCGATCATTCGTCTCCTGCACTAAGAAAGAGGATGCGTACATGCGCATTCACGAACTAAAAATGCAGAAAAACGAACTAGACAAATACATCACGGAACACGCCACTCTGGTGGCTGAGCTCGACTGGGGAGACTACAGCGAAATGGCCTGTCACACCTTTCGACTCGGGCTGCCCAGTGCCATGGTCAAAAATATCCTCCTTCAGGAAGGATTCCCTGACCGACTCTCCAAATGGGTCCTTTGCGCCCAAAAGTACCATATTCGCTACACTATGGGAAAGGCCCTAGGATACTATGGGCAAAACAAGGAGCAAAACCAAGGGGCCAAGTGGAATGGGCCAAACACCTTCCGAAAGAAAAAAAAGGAAGATGACGCCATGGACGTTGATCGAACAGAGATCGGGTTCCCAAAGAAGCTCACCGATCAAGAACGAGAAGAACTTAGCAAGAAGGAAGCTTGCTTCCGGTGCAGGAAGCTTGCTTCCGGTGCAGGAAGCAGGGACACATGGCCTGAGAGTGCTGGGTGAAGTTCCAGGAAACCGCCGTAAACGAGACTACCGCCACGGAATCCAACAAAGGAAAACAAAAGGCAAAAACCCCTTCTCCGAAGAAAGAGGAACCGCCGTCGTATGACTCCCTAGTCAAACAAATTAACGCGTGTTCCATTGAGGATCGTCAAAAGCTTCTCGAAACGTTCTCTCAGAACGGAAGCGACGACGAACAGGATTTTTAAAGGGCTCAATTAGTAGGGTCACTATGCGAGCCCAGAATGTGTCTAGCAGTGGAAAAACAATATATGCCTCATTTCCTCTCCAAACTGCTAAACAAACAACCCCAGAAAAGGCCCTCCTTGATAGTGGGGCAACACATTGCTTTGTTGACATCCGAACCGCCATAAGACTCGGACTGGGAACAAAAAAATTAAAACAAGCTAGGACAGTGTTACAGTTCACTCGGACCGTTCGGGAATTCTGGACTTCTGCTGCGGAGAGCAACGGGCATTGCTTCAAAGAAGCTTCGCTGTCCGGTTCCGTTCAGAGGGGTAGAGTGCGATCAATAAGATCGCGGAGTGGTGTTGCACAAGTTTGGAGTTCCCTCTGAGTGATTGGCTGCAATGTGTGGATTGGAGAGACAAAGCCAAGCTTAAGGCTTAGCGGTACAAGTACAGGTGCTTATATACTAAGAGAACTATGAGAGGCGAAGGGATTGACAACCCATTGGGCAAGTAGACGAATGGGTCGTCAATCTACTCGTATCGTACAAGTCGACAGAAATCTCGGGCATCGGTCAGGAACCTCGGTCAGGTACAGTATGAGTCAGAGACTTGGGGATCAGTCAGGGTCCTCAGTCAGGTACATAGGGTCAAGGGCTCGGGGATCGGATATCACTCAGGAACTCAGGTCATGTACTATGGATCATCAGTCAGCATCCTCGGGCATGGCTCGGCCATGGCTTTGAATACGTCATGAGAGCGAAAGGAGAAACGGGGAATAGAATAGCCAAGAAAAAGAAAGGGGAGTGCATCCACTGCGTCAGACGTCACGGGACTAGAAGAGAAAGGGGAAAGAAATGTAACATCACCCCCCGTCGAGGGCAGAGCTTCTGGCGAACACGGCTCGAGCAAGGAGCCACCGGAGTCTCGTATGGTGCCCCTGCCCGCGCACCATACCGTCCCAGCCTCTGTCGCTGGGCCCGCTGCGCCAGTTTCACTACAGTAGTCAGCGCCCCAACCCCGCACTGACCTGTCCTGACCGTCGGGTGTCAGGTCCATTTCCATTTGAGCCCCCTCACTAGGCATGCTCGAGGTGGGAGGGGAAAGGGGGCTCCCCTCGTGGGATCGAATTCTTGTGATCCCTGGCGTAATCGCATGCAGAGGCGGGCATGAGGTATGAATAATACCCCGTGTGATAGTCCGGGACCACACAGCGTCCTGCCTGTAAGTTGTTGCAACGTTGGTGAGGAGTCGTGCAGTCGTGGTCCCGATGCCCATACAAGCCTGCTCGAATGCCGCAGTACCAGCAACTGCGGGCTTGCTGATGCTCTCGCTGGTTCGGGTGGATATAGGGCTGTGTCGGGGACGGGAAGTACATTCCGGGGGCGCGGGGTCGGTCGGGTAGATGCGGCTGGAGCCTGGAAGCGGCTTTGGCGTCGCGGAGGCGAGTCGTAATTTCTTTTTTACAGGCGACGAGTTTGGACTTGGTCTGTTCGAGTCCCTGTCGCTTGACCAAAAGGGTCTTTTCTCGGGAAGCAACTTGCGCTTCCCAGTGCTGGACATGCCGCTGTTCCCCATCAAGCTGGGCAAGGCGAAAGCAATCGGCCGCCAGGCCGCGGTCTGCTTCAGCGCCAAGGGCAGCAAGGAACTGCACGTCGAGGTATGCATCTTCGTTGAAGGGGTACTCACTGACTTCTGCTTCGATGTCAGCATCCCCGTTGAGGTTGGTCACCGGTTGGGCTGTCAGAGGCCCTTCGTCGTATGTCGCGCCCTCAACGTCGTCTTTGGTAAGCAAGCGGGGATCCCCTGAGAGGGGGTTGACTTGGGCAGTGACGAAGGGACGTTGGGTGTCTAGGGTTGGGAGGTCAGTGTCTGTTTCGCGGTGCTCTGTGTACGGATATCCTGGGTGGAGATCTATGGTCGTGGCGGGTGATGGCGGCATTGGAGGGAAGTTTTGTTCCTCATCGTTAGCCCCCCGAATGATGTTTTCGAAGGTCTGGCGAGGATTGGTTTCTCCCGGGGTGGCCTGCAGAATTTCATGTAATAATTGTTGTCCTTGGCTTGTAGCAAGGAGAGGGGGTCCTTCGGCGGACGTTCCTTGTTCGTCTAGGACAGAAGCTTGAACGATAAGATGGGAGGTCCCCGTTACTTGCCTCAAATGCTCTTGATGGCGGAGTAAGTCCGCCCTAGTGTTGAACGCTACCCCAGCAGGGGTGTCCCAGACTTCGGTTTCTTGAGAGGGAGAAGGGGAGAGTTCAATTGGTGTAGAAGACATGGAGGAGGAGTTGATGGTCATTGTCGGCTTGCTCGTCCTCCTTTTATCTTCATTGTCGGTAGACATACCCCCCATAATGCCCATTTGTCCATCCCGGGTATTGCTTTCAGATTTGGAAACCTTGTCTGTTTCTGGGTCGTGGTTTGAACACATGTCCTTGGGCAGGGGCATCAATTTGTGGAGTAGTGGCGTTGATCGGTCGGGCTTTTTTTGGGGGGTTGCTGAGGCCGGTTGGTAATTCGTAATTTCGGCGTTCTTTAGGGAAGATCTGATTTTCCTTCCCAATGTCTTCATCTGGTAATCTTTGATCCGTTCGGGCGCGTGTACTTGGCTGGCTGGCTCCCATGAGTCGTGGGCTGGGGAGTAGCCTTTCCATCTGATCTTATATTGTAGGGTTCGCTTTTTGCCAACGCGTCTTGAACCTAGGACTTCTTCGACTTCGTACTCAGGCTCTCCTTCTATAATTTCGGGAAGGGGTTCTTGGTAGTTTTTGCCATGTATTTCCGTTTCCTGATACGGCGTGAGGAGGGACGCATGGAATACATTATGGATTTTCCAGTTCGATGGAATATCCAGTTGGTAGACCACATCCGATACTTTCTTAGAGATCCGAAATGGTCCAAAACGTCTGGGAGCTAGCTTGGTGGTGGGAAAGGACGTTTTCAAATTCGTCCCTTCTAACCATACTTGTTCGTTTTCCGAGTAAGGGGTAAAGTGCTTCCCCTTTGATTGGGTGATTAGGTTTTGCACGTGTAAGACAGCGTCGTGAGCTTGTTGTCTCATTTTGATCAGGTGTTTTTCCCGTGGTTCATCATTTGGTAACTCAGGTCCCATTGATCGTTGATGTCCTGCTGGCAATCCCCCGATTAGTAATTTGAAAGGGGTAGTTTTTGTTGTTTCATTGGTCCACGAGTTGTGGACGTACTGGGCGAGCGGGAGCCAGTCCGACCAGTCTGTTTGAGTGCCGTTGGTGAAGATCCGGAGGTATTGCTCCAGCCATTGGTTGGTTCGTTCAGACTGTCTGTCTGTTCAAGGGTGGTAGGCCGTACTGAGGTTCCTTTTGATACCTAGTTGTTCACACAGGCTTCGAGAAAATTGTCCTGTGAAGCGTGGGTCTCGATCGGAGATGATCTTTTTTGGGATCCCATAGTGGGGAAAGACATGTGTAGCATATAGTTGAGCTACTTCTTCCGAAGTGATTGTTTCTTTGCAGGGGAAGAATAGTGCTGCTTTGGAGCAGTCGTGGTCGGTGATAGTTAGGATTGAATCATAGCCGTTGCTGGGCGGGAGCTTAGTGATAAAGTCCCAAGCTATGGTTTCAAAAGGTGTTTCGAAATTTTCGGGGGGAATGGGTGAAATTGGGGCCTTAGGTAGGCTTGTCCTTGGTTTGGTAGATTGACATGTGGCACATCCCTTCACGAATTCTTCTACATCCGCTTTTACAGTGGGCCACCAGTAGTCTCGTTCTAAGGCGGTGGTGGTTCATTTAATCCCGGGGTGTCCAGCGGTTGTGGAATCGTGGTAAAGGGAAATCACCCCCCGACGAAAGTCATTATCCTCCGGAATGACGTAACGTCCATCCCGAACCCAAAGGTCGTTGAGCTTGGTTAGGGAGTGAAGGGATGCCCAGTGTTCTAATATTCCACCATGGGCTAGTTGCAGGTCCCGTAGGGGCAGTTTGATGTCGTCAACCGTTAGTTCGTTGATGAATAGGGAGGGAGGAAAGCTGATTTCTTCATCAGAAGTGCCTTGTGGGTAGTCGGGTCAACGGGAGAGGGCGTCCGCCTTATTGAGGATACCTGGTTTATGTTTGATGACAATGTCGAATTACATGATGCGAGCAATAGCCCGCTTGGCTCGAGGGGAAAGTTTCTGTGGTTGTCGATAATAAGTGAGATTCGCATGGTCGGTGTGTATTGTGGTATGATTCCCAACAAGAAGGTGGCGCCAGGTGTCGAGGCCTCGGTCCAACGCAGTAAGTTCCTTATCGTAGATGTCATAATTCATTTCTTCCTTGGAAAGGGTTTTGGAGTGGAAACCAATTGGTCGTGGTTTGCCACGGTCGTCACGCTGGAAGAGAATTGCCCCAGTGGCATAGTTGGAGGCGTCGACTTCGAGTTCAAAGGGCTGGTCAGGGTTCGGGTGAGTAAGAACGGGTGCAGTGGTAAGGATAGTGATTATCTTGTCCAAAGCACTAGTGCAGGCCGGGGTTCAAAGAAAAAGTTCGTTCTTTTTCAAAAGTCAAGTTAGAGGTTTGACAATATGGGAGAAACCTGTTACAGACGGACTATCCGTATTGTGTTAGAGTCTACTCTTGTATAAGAGTCGCCTTAGATAAGATAAGATAAGGCAAAGCGGATCTAAGTGGAGACCCGGTCCGGTAGCAGACTCTAAGCGCAGAGCGTTAGAGCGCAAGGGAATAAGGGATTTGCGGAGTGGAGAGTGGAGCGGAGACTTAGTGAGCTCAGAAGGGACTGGAGAGCGAACGCTCCGAAGGGTTTATGGTCCTGAAGTAAGGTGATTACAAGGAGACCAAGTCTGGAGAGACTGGCCACCGTTCAGAGCACTATATATACAAGCTGGTGCTACGAGTCAACAAGAGTCATGATGACGAGGGCAACGAGTCATCAAGAGCGCAGTATAGTAAGGAGTCAACACGACTAATTATGACTGGGGAAGTATAGTAACGACTCATGCACGACGACTCACTAATAGTCAGTGAGGAGGAGCTGCGTGATCGTGGGAAAGGTAGCCGGAACTGGAAGGTAAGCAATAAAGACGCGTTAGGCTAAAACAACTGCTAACGATCTAGATAGTCCGGTAAGCGTGGATAAGCGGGCCGGTCGTACACATGGTGAGACCCAGTGAAAAGTCGGTTTTTTGGGAGAGATTACAAGCGATTGTGAGAAATTAATTCCATTATATTACATTATAGTCCTTTGTAAAATGTATCGGTCATCATCGAATCATCACGCTTGCCGCCAATCCAATCCAATAAAGTCTGAGTCTCACTGTGCTCCTAATGTATGTGGACTATGTCCGAGTCCAATTCAACACGCTTACACACCAATCATCAAGCAAACGGTGAGCTCCTCCATTGTAATCCGTACAGTCGAGCTAAGGCCAATGACACTCTTGCACGTTATTTGGCAAACAACAATCGGCCTGTCAAGTTGCTCAAATGAATCTCCTCACGATGTATTACTTTGCATTGCATCTTCGAACTCGATTGCCTGACACACACGCACAACCTTGCACACAACTTGTGTACACCTCATGCAGTCACGGTCACGGTCCTTGTGACAGCTCGGTGACAACATGGCCACGCGTCGTCTTTTCGTTTTCCAATGTTCTCCCCTGAGTCCCTCTCTCGTTCGCATCTACTAGTCCTATAACCCTAAAGAACCAGTAGAATAATCAACCCCTCATGTTTTCACTGTAAATAATCGCTCAACTAACTCAAATAGATCAGTCTTAGGCAATCTCTCACTCTTTTCTCTGTCTGCTCAACCAAGCCGAGCCACCGAGGCATAGTGCGTATCCACGTTTATGTGTTTTTCCCTTCCACTCCCTTTGATGTCTCCCGTGACTTGCGCATAACAGTTT
>QLOU01000015.1:0-24690 GCA_003313715.1 Russula abietina
CTGACTTGAAGCCCTTTTACAGTACGATGGTATACGGAATGCGTCATGTTGTCCGTGTGTCATCATATCCGTTGCTGGTCCTTATCTCCTGATCGCAGGAGCCATCTTCGTGGAGGTATTCTCTGTTCAAAACTTTACGGGTTACATCTATATGGGCGGCGATCCTTTTGAGACGGATCAAATCTATTATGTCGCCAAGGTGTTCGATGCTGTAGCGCGAGCAGTGAAGGCCTTGGGACGACAATATTTCTTTCTGGATCCCGAGAGCGGGCCCGAATTTCGTTTACCATGCCCCACTTACCTCCCGAATTCACCCTTTCCTACCAACGGATCATCCTTCAAGTTCAGGGAACGATTCATGTACGAAAGAAGACAAGGTGACAGTTATCGTCGATCGCTGTTTCTTGCCGAATACGAGGGCAAGACTGTAGTCATCAAGTTTTGTGAGCGGTACGGCGAAGATGCTCACAGGTTACTTGCCGACGCGGGTCTCGCACCCAGGTTGTACTATTGTTCAAAAGTGGTCGGAGGCGTATTCATGGTGGTGATGGACCTCGTCGATGGTCGGGACGCCTATACCGAATTTAAACACCGCAATTTGCCTCGGACGGTACTGGACGATGTTAACCGTGCGCTGGAGAAGCTGCACGACGCGCAACTTGTCTATGGGGACATGCGGCGTCCCAATATAATTTCGATGAAAATACCAAAATCTGTAGACGATGACAGCGAGGACGAAGATGCCGAAGAATGGCGCGGGCTTCTGGTGGATTTCGATTGGTCTGGGCATGTCGGCGTGGTGAAATACCCACCTACGCTCAACACTAGTGGGGAGATTAAGTGGGCGAAGGGGGTGGAGCCCGCGGCAGAGATCAAAATGAAGCATGATCTGGACATGCTTGAAAAAATCACCCGTGGTACAGACGAGTGAATGCTCACAGTTTCGTGACAAGTTTTCTTGAGTCAGTGATGTTCATACGGTCGCCCCAATGATCCTCCGTAGATCTTCGCTGTTGTAGATTCAACGCATGGCTCGGTTGTGGCTGACTTGCCCACATGATGTATTCACTTCCACTCTTCCCTGTATGTAGTAGATATACCCAGTACGAATTCGGAATAATTTCTCTGTATAATAAAACGCTCACCTTGCTTATTTTTTAGTTTATTGGGGTCGCTTGACCTTATCGACGTGTCAACTGTACTGATCAATTGGAGATTATCTGCAAGTGCTATTTCACAGTAGTAGCGCCTCGGTGTAATTTATTGTTTTATTGAGCGCTAATTTGTTCCCCTTGCTCTTCAAGGCAATCACCGTCTCTGACCCAATATGGGTTGTGGGAAACTCATCGACGAGTTCATCGCGAATCGTGTACCTCCCTCAGGTACTCGTGTAACCCTTTACCAACCCATGGAAAATCACAATATCGCCTGTGAGTCCCAACATGATGATGCCGGAAAATGGTGGATTCAAGGCGAAGCTTATGCGGAATGAGATTCCCTCCTGGGCTGTTGGGCATCTTCTCCTTTATTGTTTCCCTGAGACTGATGATTTTATATCTGTAGCGGGCGCAGGAAAGAGCATCATTTGGTACGATGATCTCTCAGTATATTAGGTTCGGAAATTTACGCTGTCGGCTAGTTCTGCAATTAATGTATCCAGGACCTCCGTGCCTTGCAGAAATCTGGGCTGGCGTCGATCACATTCTTTTATGGCTTCAGGGTTGATACAAAGGAAGATCGGCATGGAGTGTCCCATCTTCAAAGTTCCGAATTTGTGGATTTGTGTCACCTGAGGCTGAAATCGTCCCTGTCCTCAATCCATTGGTTTTCCGCTGCGTTTCCCTTGCATTGCGAGAGTGGTCAAATCCAAGACATCGTTGAATATATCAAGTTTAAAGTTAGGACTGGCCCAAAAATTCGAGCGTGCAGTTGCGGATAAGAAATTGGTTATTGATGTGCTTACGAGTAAAGCTGACGGGATGTAAGAAATTACTTCCGCCATTCTTATGGTTCTCGCTTACGCATATCATGTAGGTTCCGCTGGGTGTTCTGTCACTCACCTACCTCCGCTACTGCCTCCGAGGACTATACAGCGTGCTCTGGATGACTTACCGGAGTCGCTCGACGAGACATATACACGCACTTTGAAAGATATCGGCTGGGAATGTGCACGCAGACTTTTCCAGTGCATTGCAGCGTCTTCCCGTCCCATTCGCGTCGATGAGCTCGCCAAATTCTTGCTTTCGATTTTGAGGAGGGATCAACTCCCACATTTCTTGCTGATTGGCGATTGGGACTCGGAAGACCCGGAAATGCCGTGCTAACCACATGTTCCAGTTTGCTTGCCGATGGTTCTCCGGTTATCCAGTTCGCGCATTTTCCCGTGTAACTTAGGTCTTAGGAATACTTGATGTCGACGCGGCTTGCCAAAACAACTGAAAAGACCCATTCCAATTTCCACACTTCTGTGACACCGGCTCATACCGTCGTTGCGCAAGCCTCGCTAGGTGTTCTACTACACCTTGATAAAAATGTCCAAGAAAATGTCACCAGGGAGAGCATGGTCTCGAGGACTTTCCTCTCTCCAAGTACGCTGCCCAGTACTGGGTGGGCCACGCCCGATTCGAGAATGTGGCGTCAAACGTGAAAGATGGGATAAAGCGTCTGTTTAACCCGAAGAGATACAGTACCGTCTTTCTATCGGTTGTAGTCATATGATCCCGAAAGTCCCCGGCATCCATTCACTTGCGCTCAATTTGAACGCCCGTTGCAGGCCCGGGAGACTCCTTTGCATTATGCTGCCTTCTGTTGCATGCACGACGTCGCAAAGTAGCATCACGCTGCGGACACGTCATTGCTCAGCTGCAATGGTGCGAATGTAGATGTCGAACCCACACCATTACTTCTGGCATCACGGGAAGGACATGCGGAAGTTTTTCGCATCCTTCTCGAACATGGCGCGGATGCGGAAGGACGATGGCAAACCCACGCCATTATTTCTGGCAGTTGAAGGTGAACATGTGAAAGTTGCCCGCATACTCCTCGAACACAGCGCGGATACGGAAGCCCGGAAGACGAACGACGTGAGCCCAATGGAGCATGCGTCGATGATCGGAATTGTGGAAATCGTTCTGTTCGTCTCCTTCTGGGGCACAGCGGAGCGGAGATGCGAGGTCCAAGGACGAGAATCGTGACACACCATGGGGCGGCGACTCTCCGTCGATGCCTGACCCAGTTACAGCACCTCAAACCACAACCACGTACAAACTCTCAACTGCAACAAGACCCAGCCAGCGAACCGAAGGCCAACGGTGTCACGTGCATCCGATCTCGACTAACACGGAATTTGCCGATCAAGCTATCAAGGGCAGAAGAGCATGTCGGGTCTTGTGTCGGGTACAGTCATCAACCGCTCAGTGGGACACCACCACTCAGTGGGACAAATTGATTTCCTGGCCTCAATTCCATCATTTTACCTTTGGACTTTTTGTATTCTTTTAATATACATCCCATTGCATAAGCCTACCAATCCTCAACATTATCGTGTCACCTGAAGGTTCACGATTGCCTTAACAATAGGGGGGTTCACGTTGCGGTTTTTTGGTGTTTTTTGGGCGATTTTTTGGTGGTTTTCATCAAGGTTTTTTGGTTTAGTTTCTGCTAAAAAACTCCAAAAAGCGGCCTCAAAAACAGCCCAACATGAAACCCCCCTCCGCGAAAGGCCTCAAAAACCATTTTTGCATCATCTGTTTTTACACTCGAGAGGAATCCTGTCGCAATATATATTTAAAATATATTTATTAAATATTATAAGTCCCTCCTCTTCTCCCCCCATCAAGCTGAAGACCCGACGACACCCAAGTTCGACATGCCCACAACATCAACAGTCAAGGAACAAACTACAACCAAGGGCCGCACATCAGGAAAAAAAATTCCAATGGTAGAATGTCACATTTTATGTAAATATTGTATGTCTCTGTTGTCTCTGAAGGCTATGTAGAGCAAAGTAGAAACTGACATGCTTACTCAAACCTAGTAGAAACTGATGCATTTACACAAACCAAGTAGAAACTGATACATCTACACAAACCAAGTAGAATTGACACAATTACTTACTCCTATTGAAAATTATTGTGTCTATGTAATTATCATGTATTTATAAGTACTACAGACAATACAGAGCTACAAATGAGAGGAGATGATACGCTCTGTGAGGCGTTCAGGCTTTAGCCGATTTTCTGGCCCACTTATACAACTTGGTCTGGGTTTGAGTGACTTGGACTATTCGTAACACGAGCACCCAATTCTATAGACTTCTATTGATGCTTTTAGAAGCCTTCTGAACAATGTACTGTAATGCGTTGTTCGCAGTTCTAAGATTTGTTACTTTGAAGTAACCGTGGGAAAAGAAATAGTGAAGGGATTGTTTTGAAGGATATATTTGATATGGAGAACTTCAGAAGCGTTGAGAAACACAGAATAAGATTCAAGAGAAGTCTGAAGCTTCTCCGGTATCAACTACAGGGCTATTTATACTCAAAACGAACGAAATCTATCAGGCAAAGCCAAACAGGGCCAAAAGCGCGATATTGTGGACACCTCTACTCACTCCTAAATGCGTTTTGGACACATCTCCACCATAGAGCTCACTATTCCCTCTGTATGGGATGGCGGTGTCCCGGAAGGCTTTATGAAGTCTGTATAGTACTGGAACGCAATGACTAGTCCAAGAAGAAGGGCGGGCTTTGCTAAACAAAGCACTCCTTCTGTACGTCCAGATCTAGCTGACCCTCTGCTAAACGGAAGGGTTGGTTAAACGTGGTAAGTACTAGGCCTAGTAAAGCTTCTATGTTGTAACGGAACTCCCAAACTGTATCGTAATGAGTCACATATGAGGGGCTTCTTGAGGCACACTTGTATAGTAAAGCAGACAGTACAGTACTCGGACAACGAGGCGCGATCTGTATAGTAATCGACGAAAGTAGACAAGAACCCGTTATAAGAGATCTAAGAGATCTGGGCTTAATGCGTACGGTCGACGGGTCACCATATCAGTCCACAAGTTAACACCATTGCACATAGCGAGAGCAGAATCGAAAAGAGAACAGAACAACCGCGTTTGTCCAGCAAACCCACTTTGGTAAACAGTCAACACCCTTTCTTCTAGGGATTCACCGTCCGGTAACAGGAGAGAACAATAGAGATAATCCTACTACACTTTAATACCTTAGAGATAGCATGCAGTGCTTAGACAATTCACCAGGGAAAATGAGACTTAATGCAGCTTAATGTCCATACCCACTAATATTACATTACAAAAAAATCATATTATATAAATCAATAACTTGTGAATGGCTACACTTATCAAAATAGTTTCTTAAGTAATCTTTTAGCCATTAGTACATTCTATTTGTATAAATATTTTCATGATTTTACCTAATTTATTTAAGCAATTATTGTGCTTTCTTTTTTTAGCTGAGCGCAAATCAAGATAGCTATTAAAATATGATTAAACACCTTAATATATGTTTGCCCAGTTGGTATAGTGGTCAAAAGCACTGTTGGGCATTTGACTATGCAGGCTGTTGGTTCAAATCACCAAGTTGGTAAAATTTCCCAAGTTAAAATTTCTCAAAGTCAAGTAGATAAGATGAATAATAGATTAAGATAAGATAATAATAATAAAAATAAAATAGTAAATAATAAGTAATTCAATAAAATAAATAAGATAATAGATAAGATAAGATAAGATGAAATAATAAATAGTACTAATAAAAAAAAGATTTTTTTTTGTGATAACTAATAGTCTATATAGAACTATGTAAATGATTTAGGATTTACTGATATCTAATCATTTCTATTGTTTCTATGGAATAGTGACCATTTCTACCAGCACTATGTAAAATTGGTATGGTTACTAAACAGGGACTTGTCTCTTAGGTTATAGTTCTATGTAGCACTATGTAGGATACTTAGCCTAGTTTTTTTTTCCTGATGCATCCCAGTGAGCACATCCCCAAAGCTGGACCTGTACAGACCATCAAGGCCTCGGCCTCAAGTCCGGCTCTTACTGAGTCTCACACCAATGTGGTGTCGCGGTCATACTACACCTCCACCGTCTCCAAGTCCTGGCATGGCAAGACTCCCACCGTCCCACTACTTGCAACCACCCTTTTTTTCATGCCACAATGATGGCTCAGGTTATGGGAGTAGGTTTGCAATTAGACCTATACAGTAGATACTATAGCGTGTATATAGGATAGAGTAGTAAGAGTAGCATATTTTCAACATCCATGAAACACCCTGTCACCTTTGTCTGCCGTCTCACGTCTCCAAATGTCCCATTGCTCTTGTCATTCCAGTGAGGGATTGATGACTTGACACCAACCAAAGCCACCACACCAAAGCCTGGAGGATTTAGGAGAGGCGAAACAGGAGATAATGGCATAGAGTTACTGACCGTCACCTGTGTATGACAAGCCTGGGGACTGAATGTACTAACTCACGAGAGTTCCAATAAAATACTTATTTTAATTATGTTATAGTAATTTACTTGATGATAACACACTGTCAAAAACAGTGAGGCAAAAAACGGCTAAAATGCGATGTAAAAGCAGCTCTGGGGCTCCTTTCACATCTCAAAAAACCAACCTCATTTTTTAGCAACTGGAAGTTACCGGCTTCAAAAAACCGTCTAAAAAACAGACCTGAAAACCAGCAAAAAACCACAACGTGAACCTCCCTAATGTGTGAATAATGGGCAAAATGTGTGGTTTGGCCAAATATTGCCCATTTATAGGCGTTTTTCCACTGGGATCAATTACACATCCCCTCATGGCCTTCAAATATCACCATAATCATGTCCCCCACCTTGTTGTAGCCTCGAGGTTGAGCAAGTGAAATGAGGGCTGAGATCTTGATAACAACAGTCACATCACGCTTTCCATTTTAGGCACTCCTAACTGCAACATGTGCCCAGATCACACGCATTGTCACACGCGTCGTCACGCGTCCCACTGACAGAAATTTGCATGATAACAGAATTTTCGACTGATTCTACGATATCTTTACCAACTCATTGATTTTTCACTCAGAACCTCGTATATATGTAGCTATGAATGTGTAAAACATATCTTACTATGCCAATTTTGGGAGGACTTATTCAAACATAAATCCGAGGGCCAACACTAATTCGGTGTCCCACTGAGCGGTTGATGACTGTAACTTGAAATAAGTTTTACCGTCTTTGACTTTCGCCACATATGACCGGGTATGTTAAGCGATACTGTACCGCGGCCTAGCCTGGCAACGGGCCATACAGTACATCTCGAACTCTAGACATGGGAGGCAAAGGAAACCTGAGAAAGAAAAGTGCTCGACTCGGAAAAGAGTCGGAAAGAGCTAATAGCTGATTTTCGATTTATGTTCCAATTTCCAAGTTCCGTGTCACGACCTTGTTGGACCACGAGTTTGTCTTGTTATCCGAACTTGTTGCCTGACATGAGAGTGAGAGTGAGCCCTTGACCTTCGACCTTACAGTACTGTACCCGAGCCTAAGAGAGAAGTGGACTTCCACTATAGGTTGGAGATCGAGAGTATGCGGACTTCTATGTATTCCATTGCCGTAGTAAGTAGGCTTCAGTGTTCATCCATGCCCGTGTCTATGCGTGCAAAAGGATTTATTACTTGTGCTGTGTCGGTAATATGTTTAGCATTACAAGTATATACAATGTCGTATGAACAGGTACAGATAACGCAGCGTGCACACCTATAAATGCCGTGACTATCCATGAAGTGATTAGAGGTCCATTTGAGAATTTGGTTGTTGTGACTGTGTCAAGTAATTGAGGGATGCTTCCGTCTGCATATTTCGAATGAATTCGTCAATCTGATCAGTAGTCCATGGTGGACATTCAAAAAGGTTCTCGGGATTTATCTCAAAGTCTTGCGGATATGACTGATACTGAGATGCCGAGTCATTTCCAAGGCATGTGCCGGAATCGGCAGATGGGGGAACTAGCGCTGAAAGGTCGCCAGGTGCTGGGGAGAAGTGGAATCCGGAGAATCCAGGGTTGTTGGTCGCGTAGTGACTCGCGACGAACATAAACGGCGGCAAAAATTGCGTCGGCCGTACCGGAGAAGGATCAGGAGAATCGAAATGAGACGACGATGCCGCAGGGACGTCACGGTTACAGTCAAAGGTGGGCGCTATCGCTTGTGACGGACTTGGAGTGCATAGACCCTGATGAAGAACGTTAGCATGGAGGATCATATAGCATACAAGTGGCGTACTTGCAGAGGGCAATGCTGACTCGGAGGATCCGTACTGCTGGTCGCGAATGACCAGTTCTGCTGGGACTGCGATGGTTGTTCCCAACTGGCAGGTAGGGATGAAGACAGCTCCCCTGAAGGAGCATCTGACGCGGCATTGTCCCCGCGGACCTGTGCAGTGGGGCCGTTCTGTTGGGCATCCGAAGCGGTTGTTCGCGTCGGCGACTGCATACGTGTCTGGTTAGTCGCGCGAGGCCGTAGTTCCTCTGCCAGATGTGTCCATGATTGAAGAGCGTTCCTTGTCTGTGAGGTGAGCTCCCAAGCCGGCAGAACGCCCATGCTCTCCCTGATCCTCTGGTTCTGTGCCCTCTTCTCCTTGAGCGCTGTCGTCGCGGCAGCCGCCGAAGCCGATGTCGGCGAGTAGCGGTACTGGGGATAAAGTCTCTTGTGTTCCTCCCTCTCCTTCTTGGCTTCTTCGATCCACGGCCGTCGATCCTCCTCGCTCATGGCTTTCCATATGCGCCCGACTATGCGCGAGATATTGCGGTGATCCGGTTCGACGCTCGCCGGGATTTTTTTCTGCGCAACAAAATCGCATCTGAATAGGATGAAGGCGTTCCGGGGTCGCGGAATGTGTCCCTCGGGTTGTTTTCTGGAGTGCGACTTTTTGGTTTGGGGCTCCGGCAGAGGCTGAATGTCATCTGTGGGAGCGGTATTCGGGCATACGCCTCGTCGTAATTCGTGGCTAGTCATATATGGATAATCTTCAGCGATAGTATGTCGCTGGGAGGTGGATGCGGGAGTAGTGGAAAGAGTCCGGTCAGATGATGGTAGACGTGAACTTCCCGCTGAAATTGCTTCTATATTCCGTGAAGGAGACGCCCAATAGTGCTCGTGTTTAAACGCGGATGGTGACCGAGGTAGAGGAAGAATGACTGGAGTCGCGAAGCGTACCGGCATATGGAAGGATAATGGAACCTCGTCGGATGCGTAACTCGTTGCCTGCGACATCAAAGACGAAACAAAGAAAACAACAGTAGATGCCTCAGAGGACCTCATTGAGTCGTGTAAGGCGGCTTGTATGAGTTAAGGGGAAAGAGGATTCATAAGGGACCCTAAACACCCTTGGGCTGCATGGCTGCCAGTGGGCCAGACGTCTGACGTCGCTTAGCTATTGCCCTCGTCCGGAGAGAGGTTAGTGGCTGTCAATCAAGATCGAAATCGCTCTTCGCTTGCTCTTCGCTTCATTTCTTTCAATAAGTGACCACGTTCCTGACGTGGCGCTCGATCGGTTGCATGAGTTACTGTACTGAACTGTGGGCCTTGTTAGTCAATACAGTAAGTTACGGTCGTATCCAATTTCAATGAACAGAGCTGCCTCTGTTTTCTCTCTGCAGTTCCGTGATTACGGCAATTGCAAAAGTATAAAGTTACCTACATGTCTCTCGTCACCCCTGGACTAATCCTGCAATTTTCCGAATCCCAAGGACAGTAGCCAAAGCCCAGTGAAGGAATTTCCGATGGTCGGCGCCGTCCTCGCGTGCATCCTCGGTCAATATTGTAGATTGGACGTCGGTGTTCATTGTCTAGTCAACGGGACGGTCAATGGGAACAAAAACAAAAACTTACGTAAAGGTTGCGTCGGACGCGCGGTTGCGGCCCGTTGCGTGGTGCGCGCAGATACACTGCCCTTTGAACAAGGACCGTGACGGCGCCTACGAAAGGCGATGAGCGCAAGGATGATTTTTAGAAATTTTGTCCCAGTTTCCCGAACGGGAAGTTGCGTGCCACGCCACCTAGTGACCGGGTGACCCGTCACTCCACTTCACTTTCGACTTTGATGCTTTCGACTTCCCTCAACTTGGGTTCATCCAGGAATAGAGAAATGATATGATGGACGCTACACAGCATGCCATAATAATATTAATAAGTGTAGATAATATAATGAATGTCGTTTTGAAGGCTGAGGTAACTAAGGGGTAACTTAAACCAAGACTTAAACTGAATTCCTATCCGACCCTTCAGAGCCCGAGTCTGTGGCGTCTGCCTCAAGCAAGTTTGACACAGTGACCTGTAAATCAGACATAGAGCACAGGTGCATTGAAGTGCAAATGGTGGTGCACCTATGGGATGTGATAAAATCGTCGAGGCCTCGAGAGCCATGGTCACCGAGACCAGATTTGCTGTATGAACATGAACATAGAAGAAATCAGACACGATAACTCAGAGTGAGATAATTTGACTCACCCACGAGGTGTATGAGTCATTGGGTCAAAGAGCGTCAGTGCCGACTTGTTCTGCACTAATTCATGTCGATCTATTGACCCTGCATTTATAGTAGCATCAGCAACAGATGGACGGACGGACTGGACCAATGACGTTGAGACAGCAGAGTTGCAGAGACAAACAAATTCGGACTTGCCTTGAATATCAGCAAACATGTATTTACATGCAGTTGTCTCTAAAACAAAATGGCTAAATGCCATAATAGTTGCGGAACGTCTGTCGGAACGATGAGGCACTCCAAGGGCACCGGAAAACTTCAATACTGCAGATGAAGCCCGTCGGGGTTCTATCAGATAGACAGATAGTACCGGGTTTGACATTTCAATGAAGTCTGCTGGCCTGGGGTCTTCGGGTTGTTCTTCCAGCGCAAGACTTGCATCATTTGTGTAAGCCTTGATGAGAAAGCCACTCGAGACTTGGAAGTCTACATATAGATGGTCATAAGTGGATGTACTGTACATTGTAGCGGAAATGATCATACATGTCAATTCAGCACCCTCCCGTTCACCCCGAGTAAAGAATGCCTTGACAAAATATTGCATTCTTTTCAAGCGAATAAGGTCCGCCGATAGGAACCGCACCGCTTCTAGCAAGGGTATGCATCCACGACCATTTCCGGTGTCAACTAGTTTCTTGGCAACAAACTGCTCGCTGCCAATGACCATCTGAGCTGTTTATAAGGAGGTAACTTTGAACGGAGTGATTATGCGACTTACATTATAAACATCTTTTGTCTTGCCGCGATCAGCCATTGATAGAAACATTGTATTTTGATCCAAAAGGCCTGTCTCGACGGTGCTCGATTCTGTGAGTGAGTAGCGGCCGTTATCAGGATTGATGGTACAAACTGTACGTTTGAAATGGATGGGGTCAGCCGATGCTACAATCGGTTCTTCAACTGATCCTATGTCATCTTGTGCAAAGCGGCTTGTTAGAACCTGACTTGTGCTTCCAGCGTGACCATCTGACAGCCATCAAATATGTCAAGTTACTCACACGCTCAATAGCAAGTGAAACGTACCCTTAACCCGCTTGGATGCCCGCAAATTCTTGCTGCAGCTCTTCGACCCTTTTCGTTTCTTGCCAGGTTTTGACGGCATTTCATCCATCTCATCCCAGTCATTTTCGCCAGTTCGTTCAAAATACTGTGGAAACCGATAAGATGACTAATAAATGAGGACTGAGTTGCGAGCTTACTATATCTTCGTGAATGAACAACTCGAGACAGAAAGCTGATCCCTTGGCATTCTTGACTCCCGGAGGTGGTTTGAGATAAACGTCCTTTAGCCCAGTAACATTGAATATGTTGTACCACTGACGAAGCGTGATAAAGTCAATATTCTGCTGTAGTGCGATGTTCATTCGCGCCCTAATCTCGACTTCGTCTCTATAGAAACAATTAGTTATCACGGTAACGTTGGTAAGCGATAGCGTACCCACGGTTTTAGCTCTGAGGTATGGGTTTTGATCCATCTAGGGTTAACATCTGCAATGGCGGATTCTTTCAGGGCTTTGGGGTACGATTTATAAGTGGTGGATAAAGTAGATGTGAGAACTGCTAACCAAGAAAGGTAGTGGTTTCTGGGTACGGTACGCAGGTTTTTCCGAGGATTTTGTCCACAGCAATAGGTGTTGTGCTCCGTCGAACTTCAATAAAGATAGTAAAATAACTGGCAGATGCCGAAGTATTGGCTCGGAGATTACTAAGTTCCACAAGCGAAGTAGCAGCACCTATGGCAGGGCGATTAAGTTGGCCCTCCAGCTGCCGACGCCGTGCATTTTTTGCATTGAGCGACTCTATGTCAATAGTGCCATTTTCTTTGTGTGCTTCAAGATTGTCCATCAGCATGCGGCTAGACTGAACAAACCATACACGTACCCATCCGTTTGCACGTCCCACAGGGATCAGCGATCACCGTACCACAAAGGCCACACTCGGAGCATTGTAGCATGGTCATCTAATTTATCTTTAGTATCAGTCAATGGACAGAAAGGCTTTCCGCTTTACCTTTAATTCAGCACTTGCTTCCGCTGATAGTCCGGGCACCTTCAACTTTTTGCACAATGGGCAAAGATGTTCGGTTGAAATTCTCCGTGGAAAGACCATACCACAGCCATCGTCAACATTATCCAGGCCTCCACATGGGTTAGTGTTCATTCAAAACAACTGGCAGAACTTGAAATATAGTGGGAAAGGAAAAGAAAGCAAATGAACACATGACGCGACAAAAAAAACCCTTTGTAGTGCGAGTAAATGTTACATAAGCACTCAGTCAGCTTTTTTGACGACAGCTTGGCTCCTGAGAAGTGGCAACATAAGCTGGCAGTCGCGCTCGAGACTACTGACTGGGTAGCAGATATGGAAGTAGGGGGAAGTCGTTGTGTGATTTCCGTTGAAGTCCGAGACAGATATTCGCCTGATGAGGGAGGGGACTGTGATATGGGCGTCAAAGGAAGTGCCCTGGATGAGGGAGAGCTTGACGGAGATGACTGTAATGAAGATGATGTCGGGGAAGAAGATATGGTGAGAGAGAAGGTGGTTGTTCAATAAACAGCTCGGATTCCATCAAACTCGACAGCCGTACACATCATTGGCACATCTGTACTTGTCAAGAAGAAGAGCACGCGAATCTGGGGTCCCCGTCGGGTGTGTGGCGTTGGCTGGTCCGGGGCAGGAGCTTCATCTCGAGTGAGTTGAGTCGAAGGCAAACAGAGACGCCCGGAAGACATAGGCCAGAAAAGTAGACTCTCGGTCTTGTATTTTAGCAGACGTTGCAAGGGACTCTGGTAAAGGCTGGCTGTGCGTGACGAAACTGTCAAGATTTGACATCGTGGCGAGTGGCGAGGACGGAGACGGAGACAAGTCGCAACTTTGGCCGCGCCGAGAATCGATGCTGGTGAAGGGAAGTAGGCGCGAGTGGATGTAGAAGTCGACCATAAGGTAGACTAAGAGATAAGGGTAATAAGTCTAGCAACGACGACGGAGGGCTTGAAGCTTGAAGCTTGAACGTGTGAGGGATCGACTCGGGTGCAAATGCTGACACGGTGCAAAGGCGATTCTTGAGAGTAGACACCAAGATAGACGGAAAGAAGTGGGAATTCGATTGATTGGGAGAGGAGCCCGGAGGCCAGGTATAAGTACGTCCAGAGAACAATGGAATACGTGATATAACATGAACACAATAGAATCATCATAATCACAACTCTAACCACAACACATCTAACCTCGACACAACACATGCAGCACACTCGCGCTCCTTACACTGGCCCCCACACTTTCCATCCATGTGTGTGCACTCTCCACGATAGCACACAGTACTGGCGCGCCCAACACCGACACAGAACAATCCAGCAATGACCCTGTGCCAGGGCGGACCCGGCGCGTCAACTCCAACACCAGCGCAGTGTGTATGACCGTGCACCCATGGGACGGGATACGTTCCTCCACCGAAGGCTTGGCGATAGTCCGGGCAGTGCAGGACAAATACGGGCCTGCAAAGGAGATTGTCTTTTCCAGAGTACGTTTCGCCTAACTGGCGTCTGCCATCATCTCTCCTTGCTGACGCCGCACCCTCACAGAATGACGAAAGTATCAACATGTTCCAGCATACCTGTGGCTCATATATGATGATCCGAACGTGGGCAAGTGCTTTCCAGAGGAGAGTGCGCAGATCACGATACACGTCCCAGACCTGCCTAGGTGTGATGGCAATGTCGGCCTTGAAGAAATGATGCGTGGATTTGGATTATATACGACAGACTCGCATCACCCATCCCCACCAACCAAGACCGACTCATCTAAAAACGCCAGCAACGAACCACCCGAGGGCTACAAAACTTTAGACGTACGCGTCGAGCGGGCCAGTACGTCCGTTCTGTCCTCCCAACACATTCATTGCTAATCTCCAGCAAACAGGACATGGCCCTCGCGAGGTCTTTTATCCCAAACTCGGCTTTGTTTCCCACCCACAAGAAAACATACAACATGAATTTGCCAAAGCCTGGCTCGCCTTTGACGGTTTCTCTCCCGAATCTGCGCGTGGTCTACAAACTTCAAATCTTTTACGTGCGCACGAAAAATGGCGCAAGTTTGCTTTCCCGCACAAAAATGTCGGCGACAATGCCACCACAGCGGCAGCGGCAGTATCGCATTCGTCCCAAGGTATTGATGTCGAGGAGGCGGAAGTGGGAATAGAACCAATGACCAAGACTCCAAAGAATGAAATATTTTCTCGCGAATGGGTGCCCCTCACCGCCTTCACGTCCCACTCACTACAACGACCCAAACCTAATGCCGTTTTGGCCGCCGCAGAAGCAGCACTCGCCGATACCACTCAACCAATGCTATGCCCACGCCCACGCCCACACCCACACTAGTAGTTGGTACGGAGGAGGAGACCGTGGCAAAGCGAGCGCCAGCGGCCGCCAAACTATCTCGTCGAGAACGTATCCTTAATCTCACGCGCCAGAACGCGCGGACTCCCCTCCCAAACCTCCTCGAGAAGCCCCAGCTGCCGCCAGGGGCAGAAAAGACTGATGCAGAGAGTGAACGGCAAGGGAAGGGGCGGACGATTCACGAGCAACTCTGGCGACTCGTCAGTGGCAACTACTAATAGTACTAATCCCTCGCTTGCCCCTCTCTTCTCGCTTACCCTCACCATTCACCCCTCACATACCGATGATACAGGAATATCACTACATCCCCGGTTGCTCCAATATATGCACCCATTTTCCCATATCTTTCCACTGGTGACAAGAGAATGGTGAGACAATATAAGGGGAATTAATTCTCTTTGAACATCCGACACACTAACCAACCAAAAAGTTTTCTGTCGTATATAATATGTACCGTATTTACAAGTACAGCAACAATATCCGATGTTGCGGTGCGTGAGCAGTCCGTCGAAACATGTAAGGGTGATCATGTGGCACGAAGAAAAAAAGTCTGTTAAGTGCGTAAGGGTACCATTCTGGTTATTACAAGGGTTGCGAGTATCCAAATAGTCAGGAGATATCGGTGGAAGATTTCACATGGACATAATCGTTTACGGTAAGGGGCAGCAAACACAGCAAACACAACCCACGAGGCATATTAGAGGGCGGACTAAGGTATACAAATGCAGCGCAGTGCGATGTGCGCCATCATTGGCGGTATGCGCCTCGCCCAGCTGGGTTTGCGGCCCCGGTGAATCACGTCCAGAATAATAAGAAAATCGTGATGATGACTCTTGCCTAGAGTGCGGCCGGTATGGTATGTGGGTGCTTCGCGGTATCCTTCATTGCTAGGCACCCGTCCATGATACACAGTTCCTGGGTGTGGCGGGTATTGTGTTACTCGGGCGATTGTGAAGAGTAACCGGGTAAGCCGTGTGAACTTTGCCCAGCGCCAGCCATAAGCGTTGGGGGGAGAAGTGGGATGACAAGAATGATATACTAGAACTCTAAGAATTCGGAGAGCGTAGGCTATATGGAGGAGGGGTCGCGGGACGGGAACAAGCCGCGAGCTCGCCTTGCCAGCCGCAGTTGGAGGAATCGGGGGAGGCACTTCACGGGGTGAAAGCCGAGATACAACACTCCTCTCACCAACGGACTGATCCTTGATTGAACTGGAGGAAGGACACCGGGTGCCTCCTTATCGTGAATGTAATTAGCAGAACCGTGAAGTTTGTTCAGAATCTCCCCGAGATGATCATGAATGCCTTGATTGTCATGCTGTCTACCGCCCTCTAGCCCGTGAAGATACTGAAGAAGATGATTGATGTCATCTGTGATGATTACGCTGGGCCTTTCCGATGACGGCCTTTTGGATGGTGGTCTCGCCGATGGTATGGTCATCAAGTCGGAGCAGATAGATGGGATACTACCACGAGGGCTAGCAGTCGGCATTGATGGTGACCTGGGTAAAGGAACACATGCCGGTGAGATCTGTGAAGTAACGTTAAGTCTCGTCGCATGCAGCTAATCGAAAACTCACAGCTCTCGAAATCTGCGTAGAAACAGCGATCCGTTGAAACTTCTTTCAAGTCAGCAACGGACCCTTCCATGATGTCCGTCGTTATGGAGGACGTCGAGATGCCGGAGGGTGTCCTAGTCAAAACGACTGAAGTTGATCTAGAAGACAGTGACAATGTTACCACCGTTGTGGACACGGAACTTGCAGCAAAGGGGAGCGGACCGAAGCAGGAAGGGACGGAGATGATCTAGTGACTGATATGGATACAATTGCTCTCTGCGTTAGCGAAGGCGGCGAGGAAGAGGAAGACATAATCAATAGCGACTCGCTCGATTGACTCCTGAGAAGTGTACGCGGAGGCGATGGGTCGCAGGATAGATGTATCAAATGAGATGTCTTGGGGTTCAGGAAAAGATATGGATTGCACCGAAGGGGAAGCCGCTAGAATTGATGATTCGTAGGTGTCATCTGTTTCTGGTGCCCACCGAGACACATGTATTGAAGGACTAAGAGGCGGTGTAAGGGTGCTTGGGCTTGACTCAGTGACTGACGCCAGTAGCGAGTCCAGTGAACGAATGGGGGAAGGTCCTGGCAAGGGAGGTGGGAGAGATCTAACGAAAGTGGCTGGTGACTCGGCATAGACGACGTGAGATCTTCGAGTTTTTTTTTTCTTCTTTTTTTTTTTTTGAATCCCCATTCGTCGTCCTTATCTTCGGATGACGTTGGTTATCGCTCGCAATTGCAGGGGAAGTATATTGCAAGTAGGTATCAAGAAGGGTGGAAAGAAACTATAGAAAGGCTTGCAACGGACTCAGGAAGTGGATTACGCCTGGCGATACCGATACTCGTTGAAGACAAAGTTAGAGTAGTCCCTACAGGGAAGCTGTCAGTGGGAGAAGACGAAGGATAGAGAGGGAATGCGATAGGTTCGACAGCGACAACCGGCTCCGGAATGGGGATCGATATTACGCTCCAGAGCGTGGAAGGGGAACAGCATGTGCATCTTCTTCGGCAGGCGTAGGAACTACGTCTTCAACAGGGTCAGTAACAACCCATTCCACAGGTTGTGGAACGACTTGGACAGCAGCTTGAACGCCTTCCGGGACGACAATCTTTTCCGGCTTGCAGCGACATTCTGCATCTTCGTATTCAGTCAATGCGTCTGTCGGACCCAGACTGAACTTCGGGTGGCTTCAGATTCAACCGAGATGCTCTTCATGATGTTCAATTCCAAAGAGCATACTACGGCGGTCTCGTAAATCGATGGGATGCTTGGAAGAGATGCGAAGGATATGGTTGAGGAAGAACGCACTGAAGGAAAGCGAGCTGTCTCAAATGGGGTGGAGCTGGTTGGTGTCTTCGTAGTACTCCCTCAGATCTGGGAGCGGTCGGAAGACGAGCTTGGTGCATGGTAGAACTGTAGTGTATGCTCGTACTCGCCATTGACCATATTGTACCCATAGAGCCGGGGGTGATTGTGTTTCAGACCGATCGGGCACTGTGATGGAGTGGTCAAGAACCTCCCTAAACTGCTAAACATATCATGAACTATAGGAACGCACAACCGACACCACAAGACATACCAGATGGCGCCGACCCAGTGCACACACTTCCTCGCTAACTCTGTACCCAACCGCTCCACGCCGTCACAGTAAAACAATTGAAAAGGACATGGCGTCTCCAACGAACTCAACTCCCCAAAGCCCTCTGTCTGAGAATTTGCGGTCTGTGCCTTTGTAGCAATAGTACCAATGTCGTCTTGTGCACTTGGATGAGTCGGCAAAGCAACTGAGCGGACCTCAGTGCAATTTAGTAAATCCAAAGTGACGATCCCGCACCCACCACCTTCAGTTGGGCAATCCAGGAGAGTAAGAGCACGGAGAGGCTAAAGGAAAAGGAAGTAGTCGGTATGCTTTCCGCCGCGTTCAAAACAGGAAATATGGTCACCATTTACAGTATGGATTGCGTCGTCACACCTGCGCAGTACTAGTATTCTATTTGTAATCTCCCGACAGAAGGTCATTAACGGCAACAAAGACATCCCAAGCACTCGAAAGACTAATGTCGGGATAATTCAGTTTAGCTAAGGCCTCATCAGCCAGAGCTACAAATTCGGCATCAACAAATCGGAAAGCCCGCCTCTGCCCCTCTGCACCACCTAGATCCTCTCTCAATTGGTGCACAGTATGCATGTTGACACGAACAGAGCAGTTGCGAGATGTTGCACAGACAGAATCTGGTACTAACCACATGTGACGAGGAGATGTTCCTGTTGGTAAAGTTTTGTGTCTTTGCTTTGATATGCGGTGATTGTTCCAATATTCGCGAAACTCGTCAAGCCGTTCTTGAACAAGAGGAGGCCACAGCCAGTTGAAAATTTTACTACACCACATATCAACATTTGAAAGGAATAGCATCGTCTTGGAAATACATACACATGAAGCTCATTGTTGGGGTTGAAGATGCCCTCGGAGTTCCCAATGAAAATAGATTCACGTATGCTATGGCCTTCGCCTTGGCGTTTCCACCGCCAAAAACCCTCGATAGGTGTATTGTGCTTACTCTGCACCTGAACAGAAGCTGGCCATTCCTCGACAGTGAACTCGGGGGCAGCTTCGAGTCTGTCAAGACCATTACAATAAGTATGAAATTCGGGTATGTAAGTCATTCAAACGTATACAGTACCTTAGTTTTAGATGAATGCGGATCATCTCCCAAATTTCGGAGCCTTTGTCTGTCGTCATTTGAAGAGGAATGCCTATCGAAGAACTTCAGTGACTTTGACAACACTCCGTACACCAAACGCACAGCCATAATCCTCTACCATATCCAAGAAAAGGTGACCAATGGTTTCCGCGAGGCGCACATTCGGTATCACTCGCATGATAGGGACAAAGGTCGAGAATTGGTCTTTGCCAGCATAGATTGGCAAGCCGACATCTCCCATGTCCAGAGCTTGTACACCAATCTTCTCATGTCCATCCCAATGGAGTTGATGCCAAGGGCCAACACAGTCAAGTGGCACACGTGTGATCCCTGTTTTCGATCCAGCCATCCGTTTGTCAAACTCGTGTTCGAAGTGGTCATGCAGATGTGACCTTGTTTCGTCACTAAAATAAATAATGTTTTAGATGTTTAGTAGAAATGAAAAGTGACACCGTACCGTGAAATAAGTACTCCACGATTTGCCAGGCGTTGACGCACCTGCAGGACTCCCCACTTACCAACGATGTCATCGGCTTTGATATCTAGCAATGCTTGAACTCGCTCCTCGCGTGTTGATGTGTTCTTGCGAATGCTAACGATACCCAACCTTTTCCGTAAATTCATCATTGTACGTTTTCTGTTTGCCAAACATTAGGGCGTCATTTGGAAGCAACGACTCGGAAGCGTGCATGGAAGGCATACCCTATATTGAGCTCAGGGAACCGAGTGTTCAGCCTTATCAGTTGTTCATTGCCACTGAGACCACTCCCATTCTTTTCTCGACTGAATTGTTCAAATGCAGCTCGCAGCTCATCGTCAGGAGGGTCTTGAAATGCACGAGTTAGTGTGACAGCGTCACAGCGCCTCTAAGTCAGATAACATGAGACATACATTTTTTGACTCCATACTGGTTGTTGCCCCTTGGGTTGGACATCTCGAAGGCTGAAGAGTTGAGACACGATGAAGTACTATCTATCAAGGCAAGGCGACGACATGTACATTAGCGTGATAGTTCAAATCACGTGAGCCAGTGGCCGTGGCACACAACTTCCCGTTCGGGAAACTGGGACAAATTTTCTAAAATCATCCTTGCGCTCATCGCCCTTCGTAGGCGCCTCAGGTTCGCATGTTCATATCTTGATGATGAGGACATGGCAGGGCTTGTCCAGAAACCGTAGGTGTCTTTACGTGAATCGTGTCCTATTGGCGACGTGTTGGCGTACGTGTACACGCAACCAGCGCCACCGATACCAGGAACTCGAACTTATTATTCGCCCATTCTGGCACCTTGAAAGTCGCGGCTGTCATGATTGGGAAGGCGTCCACCACCCCAGACTCGTGCCGTGATGGTTTCCCGTGAATCACGTCCTTCGAGTAGACTGGGTAACCCGTACGTCTCTCTTGATTGTAAAGCCCGGGACAGAACTAATTGATACTTTTCTATTCGTATGTCCCTCAGCAACAAAGTTTTAGTGCTTCCATAGAAGCTTTCTAGGCTGTAACACCGTAACAGGAAAGCGTAATAAATGGTACCAGAAGAGGAATGGCAATATTCGCGTTTTTTCGCCCCAAAAATCATAGCTCAAAAGAGGATTAGGGGCCACACTAACGGCCCTATCTCACGGGTCATAGCCCCTATAGAACATGTCGTAGGATTTAGCTTTCTGTGCCCACCCACAGGCTCATTTTCCCTTGTCACAGTGTTGCTGATTATTTCCTTGGACGGGATCCGCCGCGCTGAAGTCGAGCATGAGCGTCATATCTCTCCATATGCCCAACACATCGTTACATGAACGAATGGGACCTTTATTTGTCGGTTCCTTAACGTGCTTGATTGGCATTGATCGAAAACTTAGCTTTTCTCATGCTCTTTACAGCTGCGCGGTATGTACGCCGCGCCTATAACCCACCACTACTTCCACTCAAACGTCGATGACGATAGAAGGCTGTATGTATGCGGAAGCAGGTGTATTAATCCGTGTACGTCTCATCAAATTGTATGAGTTCCCCATGGGGACTATATACTGACGTGGACATGGCCTAACCTCTTCCGATGCTGGGAAGACTTTTTCTTTTCTTTTAAGTTATCATCTTCGACCTCCCAAAATGTTCGCGGCGCTGCATTTCCGACACCTTATCCCAATCCAAACCTCCTTCACCATAAACTGTCTCATTACGCCTTTCATTCATGTTTCAACTCGAGTACTCTTTCTAGTTCGAAGGTTTGAACCGTCCTCGAACGACAGACGATGCGACTTCCTAAGCCGAACGACGCTTGCACCCGTGCCCCTCCTAACGAGGTTAACGGTAACGCTCATTGAATCGCCTCACTTCCTTCTCACACCTATCCGAGCTCTACACCCAGCTGAAGCGTCTAAATTTCCCTTTCCCATATCCTCGGTGACGTCCTCCTGTGAGGACACGAGTGAACTTGCGGTTTGCATAACCCTAGGTTACTCGGAACGATCGTTTTCCCGTACGAAGAACTGTTCCGCATACGCTTCCTATGTCGGGCGTTTTACTAGTGGATGAATTATCATCGCCCTGCGTTTTCCTCGGCGATGTTTTCGAGTGTAGTGAGACTTGATGTCGACTACTGCAGAGCGCGTGGACGCGGGACATTTCGCTCAGGATCCGGGATGATTCGGAATCGTCCCAGACTCGGAATGTGAAGAATCACATGGACCCTACATCAAGTGCTCGCCAACCAGACTAAGTTACCGCCGGAAGTCCGTGCCTTGCATTGATGCATTTTTTTAGGATCTGGTTTATAGTAATATACCGCGTGTGCCTAAGACACAGAAGCGGTCACTCTGATCATAGTAGAAAATACAGGTACGCCGCGCTTGCGCGGCTGTATGAAACAGGCAGAGCCGTGATGTGCGCGTTCCGGGATTACTTTGGCACGTTTTATTTATAATACGCCAGATTTGGATATTTGGGCACACGGTAAATGTATCGCGCCCCCGCCACAAACAAGTAACTTAACTTAAACTTACTCCTTTTCCTCTTTTCCAATCCCACCCCTAGCGACAGTGAGAGTTTCCTTGACTCTTCGAGTTGGGTTGCCAAAAAAATTTCTCAGAGACTCTAGCAGCCCTTCCGCAAACAGGTGGCGTAGGCATTGTTCGTGTGTGACTCAGTGTGGGCAGTGAAACTAGTGAAGGAGCACATGCTCCGTGTTTTCGGGAACCGCTCCGCAGGCACAAGCAACTTCTTCCTTTGTCGCTGGGCGGAAGTTTTTAATACGTTGGAACTTGAGGCAATATGCCCCAATGAAGGCCTGAATGTGTAACCAGGGCACTATCATATGCCTGAGAATGTCGCGAGTTCTCAGGCTCCCCGGTAACACTCACATTGCTGCACCCACGGAGGTTCTCACTAGGTTCTCACGCGAGGAGGTTCTCTAGCTTTGTGTGCCTGGGTTACAGGTGGCCTGTTGAGGGGATACCGCAGAAATTTTGCAAGCGCTCATATCAGATGGCGTAACAAAAGGCTAATCTTGATATAAATGGTCATACGGCCGGGTCGAAGTGACTTCAACCTCAGATGGACTCGGACTCGACTTCCAATTATGTTCATGTGTTTATATGTCCCGGTTTTTCGGTAGTCCCTTCCAGATGTTGGCACAGTGACCCCAGCGCTAGTACTCTTATCTGGAAACGATCTGCTGCTCTTGGATCTGTCCAGTGAAGTCTCTGAATAAATCCCGGAATTTCTGCGTCACTGGTACGTTCAAAGTTGAAACGTTGAAACCGCACACATCAAAATGCTCCTCAAAGATCAGGCCGCCCGCCACCTGTTTCTCGATCGTCAGCCGTTCAAAGGGCGAAACGGAACTCCACTCTTGCAGAATTTAATACCGCCGTTACTGTATACTGCCGTTTATTAATGAGGAACAAACCAATTTGTTCTGTGCCCCTTCGCGCCAAATTAGAAAATGAACCCCGAGTCCGTGTATAAAAGCCCCTAGTTGACCCAGTGGGGTTCTCATCAGTCGAACCCACTATCACCTGCCGAAAAATACTACAGTGATGCGTCTTTCTTCAGTTTCCTCGCGCATCTCGTTTTCCCTCTTCCTTGGCATAATTGCCTTGATAGCGCCAGTACGATCTTCTATTAATGTTTTCCATTCGTGCGCAACATCGTACTGAACCCTTCAATAGGTTGAATCTGCAAGCCCGCATGTGGTAAGTTTCTGGTGGCAGGCAGGCACGATGGCATTCATTTTCTAACAAACTGCCCTATCTAGCGGAACAAAGATTGGGTAAATAATGGTGACTGGAAACGTGAAACCGTAAATGAGGCCTGAGGGCCAGCATCTTGTGTGATACTTCTATAAGGTGGATGGCTTGGCTGCGATTGTACACATCTACTCACGCTTTCCTCATTCCTCGCTTTAGTATCGCTCTCGTCTCAAACTCGCTCGCACGATCCTACCTCGCGACAGTGCTTTACGTTTCGTCCGTCTACACTCATGCGGTAGGCATTGGTGTGGATGACATTGCTACTTTTTCCGAAGGTTCTCAGTTTGTTTGGTGTTTCCGAATCGTGTTCAAGGTTCTCGCGGTGGCTACTAGTATACAGTACATAACGTTGTCGACCCGCGGGATTGTATTTCTCTCTCTTTACTTGCAAGGTATCTGTCCTACACATGCGTCCTAACTCGGTGACCTGTGGGAAATGAAGACGGAAAAGGTTAATTTGTCGCCCTTTGGTGAAATGAGTGAGTGCTCATTTCTTGTCATCGGCCATCGAGTGAAAGTGTCCGACGTGAACTCACTATAAACACGGACCGTGATTTTGTCGACGGGGTTTCTGTGAAAGTGGAAGATTGAAATATGTATGCGTGCAGTGTGGCGGCGGCCGAGTCTTAGCCTTGTAATCTTGCTACCGGACCAAAGTTGTGATATGAATAAGAGAAGCTTTAATTTCCACTTGAGCACGACACCGTGACTATCACTGAGGGCCCCTTAGGCTTGCTCCACACGTACCTGAGACAATTATTAATAATTGTTCCGGCAGTATCCGATAATTTGAGTTATCCGATAATTATACTCATCCCGTCTATTGTCTTGATCTTGAGCTTGAGATTGGACATCCATGTCGTTCACGAATTCTTTCAAGGGGGACAACACCCCGCTGCCATCTGCGTACGATGGCCCTGACCCATTCGACATCAACTGGATGATGCCCCTCCACGAGGCCACCCTCGAATCCGACCGTGTCAAACTCACACCTTTTATCCCTTCCCTCCACGCTCAAGCCTACGCGGATGTATTAAAAACCGATCCCGATCTCCACCGCTGGTTCCCCTTCGAACTCTCGACTCTCGACGACATCCTAATCAAGACCGAAATCCTCACACGTCGCCCCCCTATGTGCTTACTGTTCGCCATCATCGACAAGGCCCGAGGCGACGCGCTCGCAGGCGTGGTCGCCTTGGTCAACACTATTCCAGAGCACCTACGCAC
>QLOU01000019.1:0-21250 GCA_003313715.1 Russula abietina
TACCCTTGGCAGAGTACCGCCGTTCAGCAGAAAAGGACTCGGGGCTTCGGCTTCAAGCAGTAATTTTCTTTGGGTTGTTAAACAAGTTAATAGACGTTCCGAAAGGCCAGATCAAGTCAGACTTGGAATAGCATCCTAGTCAGCCACCAAATAAGAGGAGGGTAATACATATAGCCAGTTGGAGAAGACCATCGGCCTTTCAAGATCATGCCAGGGGAGGCGCCATTCGCACAGCGCCTTGACACAGCGACATGGGTACTATAACTGCGCCGACGAGATATCGGACTCAAGACCGACACCGACACCGACATCGGAAGAGCTATAAACGCTGGATCTGGCAGGGGTATCTGTAGGCGCGATGATTGGGCTTCGAGAAGCTCGGAAGTGGCGTGGCAGGTCTGCTGTATGCGGGGTAATTGTCAAAGGGACGGCAATTCGCGCGGAAGGGGAAGCACTGACACGTCGTGGAATTTGCCGGTGTGGTCACTACGTCGGCGAATTGCGTGACGATTACGATATGCGGAGCTTGTGGACCACTCACTCATTTGTGATACCACCGGGATCATCGCGGATAAAAAATGGGCACAATTACCTCGAAATTCGCCTCAGAGTGAAAAAAAGCCCTTCCAACAAGAGCGGGGTATCATCGCCTCAGCGCGGTCGCAGATGAGCAACCCAAACGAGGGAACCGCTCTGTCTAGTCGCCGAGAACGTGTGAGGCTATAAAAACTTCAAACAAACTACGGACATAAGCGTGGGACGACGACGGTGGTTGGAAGCCATCCTGAAATGAGCAACACCCGCCCGAGAAAACGGGTCCCCACGGCCCGAGGGTGGACTTGGTCAAGAAACGGGCTTGTCAGAGGTCAGGGAGCGAATAGGAATATTTTCAAATGCATGGCCCTGTGATGTGATTCGATGGGAGTGATGGCAGCGAGATTGAGGCGAGCAACGTTGCAGGCTCAAATCGACCAGTATACGTTGCGCTGGGAGTTGCCGATGGTCGCTGAAATGGATTTCGATCCTGAATACGTCTATCGAACTGGGGTTTAGACAGCTCATTGGGCGGCTGATATGAACGATGCAAGAGACGAAGGTTTAAAGACTTGAGACTTCTGGTCAAGGATAACGAGCAAGGCCGAAATGGATGTTTGGCGCGCTCGCCTGAAATCGATGAATGAGAGGGAGATACGTGTCCTCTGGACAATATATTTCGCATTGAGAACCGAAGAAATTCTTTCTTACAGCGGTAGATTAGAGGGTCTAGGTCACTGATAATGGAAGGGACGGTCGGCCGAACTGAGGGTGAGGAATGCACCGAAGAACTGAGTTACCGTTTTAGTCGAGAGCGGGAAGAATGGTTATGTTATCGATGCAGATGATAGCGAATGAGGTGCGACGGTGACGAAGAGGTCGGAGGGCCTCAAGATATGCGTCTGGACAAGTGTCATTGGAGGGCCGAATCTAAAGGTGACTGGCCCGCGTGGCAGGCGAGTTGAAGCACATGGCGGCCAGGTGAGTGCGGGGAAGACGGAAGAGGATAGAGGCAATGACAGGTGAGGGTGAGGTAAGATGAGGTAAGATGAGGTGAGGGGGGACGAGGCCGCAAGATTCGGAGTGAGATGTGCGGGGATCGGAAGATCTGAGATGGGATTGGATGATGTGATTGGTGACGTTTGGTAGGCTGTCGCGTGTGGGGCGGATGTGAAAAATCTGAGATGACAAGGGCAAGTTGTGCAGCAAAAGACAAGAACAGAGAGCGAGGAGACGAGAGGGGGCAGATCACGGATTACAGACGAGACCAGCCAGGATAGTATCTGTGGATACCGCGGGAGGGAAAATGTCGGGAGGACGAGTGTGTGGCAGGCACAGCCGGGAAGATGGCGAGTGTTGCACGTCCACTTGTCGGTCATATAAATACGTCCATTTCCTTCCATTTCCCTTTTTTCGCCCCCAACTCGGTCGTCCCGCTGCCCGTGTTTGTTTTCTGTCTCACCATATTGTAGCCCACAGAGACAAGGTCAGCCCCGATCATCACTCGCCTTTCCCTACTTATTAATTCGTACCTTTCAGTCTTGTTCCCCATCCTCTCTACCCCACACTCTCACCATGAATCACCTCGACACCTCTTGGTGTCCCGTCTGTTCAAGACACATCCTCCCAAAGCGATATCTTGTCCCTCTTGCACAACAACCTTCAAATCCCTCCCCGATACCCGCCCCACCTCCGTCCTCACCCATCGCCACCCGTCTGTCCACTTTCTTTCCCAGCCTCACCCCCCACTAACTTTTTTTTTCTTCTCTTTTCTCAGGGGACACAAGTCCCTCATCCCCCCCGCGACAGGTGCGGCGCACCACCGGCACCATTCGCCAAAAAGGTGCCGGCGGGCTCGTCCGTGGCACGGGTCGTGTCAAACCTAACGGTACAATTAAGCGTTCGGATCCAAAGCGAGATGCGACGTCTGCTATTCCTCCTAGTTTGACTCAAATGCCCGCCACCGCGGGTAAACATCGGACGGTCATTGACCAAAATCCAACCCCTCTGTATTGCTCCGACGAGTGTCGCCTTGCGGACCTTAACTCGATGTACGGCGGTCTTTCTCTCGATTATAATCCCGATCGCGACCCCCGGAATTCCCCTCCCCTCCCGCCGGTCCCTCACAATTCTTTCAGCACAATTCCTTCTCTTGTCGACGAGTCGGACTGTTCTAGCCCCTCGACTTCCCCCGAGTCACAAGGCAGCACACTTGCTTCTGAGCACAATCCCTTCTCATCGGAGTCCTCTGATATGAATCCCAGCATTGCTGCTCTTGCACGGATCTATGATTTCCCCCCTCTTCCCCCGCGGCCTACAATTCTCGATGAGGAGCCCCGGGAGGCCACTATCGAGTTCGATAACGACTATCAGAGCGGTATTATGATGGCTGCCCGCCGCATTAAGGACTCTCTCTGCTCTCAATCTGATTCGACGAAGACAGTGCGGCCCTCTGGGCAGGCCCCAAGAGAGCGCAGGCCTATTCCGGGCTGGACCGATGGTTCTGACTCTTGGCGCTCGTCAGTCTACTCTTTGGCCTCCCCCAATACCCCCCTCTCGAGTACAAGTCTCTCCAGCCGAGACGAGCGCCCAGCAGCATATAGTTCATTTGTTGCCTCCCCGCATCGCTCCACAGGCGTCTACTCGACGATCGGTGAGAACAACACGCCGATAGCGCCGACACACTCTACAGGGTCTTCCCGTCTTTCGGCCGCTGCTCGTGCGAACACATCAGATGACTTGTATTCCAAGTACGCGCTCGCGTTTTCACGGCGTTCTGATTCCCGATCTTCTCTGTCTGGCTCTGCCCCACAACCTCAGTCATTCCCTGCCCCCAGTCGCCGCCGTGAGCAAAACATCCTAAAGCCTGGTGCAGAGGGAAAGCTTCTAGTTCCGGACGTAAAGCTCAAGGCCTCGTCGGCGACTTCAGTCCACTCGAACGACGGTGCTTCTGTTTCAAGTTGGCGCTCCGGTTCCACCCGTAGCTATATGCGCAGTCCGCTGAGTCGACAGGGCAGTGAAGTCAGTGTTGAGAGTGGGAGCGACTCTATGGATGCACTTCCTGACCATGAATTACCCTGTTCATTACCGGCGATGAAGCGGCCCACTGTCGAAAGTATGTTTGTTTCACCTGGTCTTCTGCTATGGTGATCTGACCGAGCTTGTACAGCCCGTTCGTGGTCTTATGATAATGTGACCACGTATCCTGTGATGCCTATGCCCCGCAGGAAGGAAATCCGCTATGAGCGCCGCGTTGTTGACGGCGTAGCGACGGTCGTGGAAACGGAGGTAGAAGTCCAACCGGAACTGAAGCGCCTGTTCCTCTTCCCTGGCAAGGAGCGGCGCTAAGTTCCTTCCCTCACCTCCGCATTCTCGCCATGATCGCTTCTCGTCGCAATTTTATTGTTTCATCGTCGCATCCATACCACAATTGCAAGATACCTTTCCTATACGAGCACATAATGACACCATCCATGACACCCCGGCGCCGACGCTACTTATTCCTATTATCCATCTCATCACGCGCATCTACCTCGCATATCGTCTTTGCACCAATCATGTTTGCCATTCATTCGCATTCCGTATCAATCAAGGTCGTCCCGTGCCTGTGTCACCTTCGCTCGTCCACGATCACCTTTACTGTGAACCTTTCGAAAAACCAAAAGTTTTATATCATCAAGTTACTTTCCGACGCCCGCACATAGTGGGTCCTTTCGATTACACCCTGTATATCATGTACCATCAAAATTGTCGTTATTGTCTTATTTGTACGAATACCTCCTACGTTACCCCGGATTTTCATACTATTCCGACGCCTGGACTCGTTTCATATTCTTCATAGTACTCTGGGTTGTCTTGGTCGCTTTCTCTGGTAATAATGCGAGTTCATTTTGGGATTGCTGTTTGTTTAACGGTTGATTCGATCAAGATGGTCCGTCATGCAAGCGTCATGGCCGATGACTCGGGCCAGAAAATAGCAAGTGATTGGAGAAAGAGGCTCAACGAAGGCAGGCACAAATGCGCTCAGCGGCACCACAGTTGCACCCCCCCAAAACAAGGCGAAATGACCGAGTTCAAAAAAAGAAAAAGAAGGTCCACACGCTCACTTTTTTTCTGCGTCAACTGCGTCATTCACGGCGATGATGGGGCAGCGGTCACGATGCGGAGCGAACGCCAGGAAGAGAAAAGGGACAAATGACCGGACCATGCATCGGCCTCATGACCACTAAAGAGCGTCGACTACGCATATAGATATCGATGAACGCTTTACACACAAAGTGGCTGTTCCAATGTTTAGTAAGCTTGCTGTATAATCAATTAAATGGGAACCTCGCAACCCACCATACGCCGGACTGACCACAATACAATATCATGATACAGTTACAGAAAAATACTACCGATGAGGCGAGGCGAAAGATGGCGATCGTAGCCCGTATGGCTATAACTTTGCCTTGTTCTGGCCCTTTTGGGCGGCGAGCGCGGCGGGTGAAATAAAAGTGAGGCACGCGAGGTGAGTGCAGTGCCAAGTGAGGATTATCTCAACTCGGGATTTTGAAACCAACGGTTGGTTTTTTCCGATCATACAATACACCAATAGAAAGGTTGGTGTCCGTGGGGAGGGGGATTGGGTCGTTCGGTCGGTCGGGTCGGGTCGAGGGCCCCCAAATGGGCCGGGTCGAGACCTTCGCGGTGTCGGAGAGTCGAGCCACACCACACCCACACACCCCACCGCCCCACCAATTGCAGGCAAGTGTTCTGTCATTGTCAGGCGCCGGTACTCTCGGTTCTCGAATTGGATGTGGTGTGGCAAGGCGCAGGCAGGCACTGCGCACGGCGGCGCCTCTTTCTTCCCTCTCGAAACGTCCTGATGATGGGCCCTGAGAATACCCTCCCTGGCCTGGTCGAGGCCCTAGCTCGATCGCTCGCTACTGTACATGTAGCTGTATTGCGTCGTTCTTTTCTTCTTCTCTTCTTCTCTTCTTTAGTAACCTAACATTTTATATGATTTTTGCTATGGGGAAAAGGCAAGGGGTCACCGGGTTTCTTGCGTCGGTAAATGAGTTGAGTCACTCGAGTGGAACGAATCCATTTTATTGTTGTTGTTGTTGTTGTTGTTGTTTTTTGCCTCGCCCCGAGCAACTGAGGCGATCTGATCGAGAGAGAGAGAGAGAGAGACGGAGACAAATTGGACAGACAAATTGTGGTGTTGTTAAAAAAAATAAATTACACTATTGAACTAAGCGCGTGTTTTTCGTTTTTCGACCTTGCCTAGGCTCGATCGATATAACGAGCACGCCGCACATCACTTTTGTGCACTGCGCGTGTCAGCTGTGCATGTGCTTGGGCCTTCTTGTTATTATTATCTTTTTACCTTTCTTTTTGTCGTTTCCATTAATGGATCGTGGCCGTAGCGTTTCCGACGAGTCTCGTGCCCTCCTTTGAACAAACATGCATACAATACAATGCAATGTGATAATATAGTACGGATATTGAAACCCGGCCATAAAGACACCGTGAATGGCACGGTACGGAACACGCTCGAAGATCATCTCGGGTTATTGTTGTAATTGTGTGATCATGATCATGAACAGCTGAGTTGGTCATGGTTTCACGGTCATACATTCTCTCTTCATTATGCATTATCCCTTTGGGGGCTCTTGCAGATCTGTCTGTCTCGTGTCTCGCTCGTCTTGTTTGTATGCAAACAAAGCAAATTGGTATTTGTCCAATGGGTATACTGTAACAAGAGCGCCAATTGGAAACTGGAACCCCCCCTACTCCACCCTTGCAAGGGCGGCCACTTGGTTGGGCAGCAGCAGGCTGTGGCGAGGGGCGAGACGAGGCCTCTGATGGGCCCAGGCCGAGAACTCCAGAACGAGAACATGCGCGGGGTGGTCTCGCAACGCCAGACTGGCGCCCGGTCTCGTGAAAATCCCCATGAGCACGCATGGGATTTGTCACAGTGCTACCCGTACCCGTTGGGTGCTACGTACGCTACACCGGGGGGCCCATCCCCGTGCGGTGCTACGCGGTGCACCGCCCACCGACCGACCTCGATCTTGTGGTAACATAACACGGACTCCACGGCGTGGCAGTGGCATGTATCAGTCGCGTGCGTCGCATTGGCTGGCATCAGTCAGTGCCTCGTCCTACCCTTTTTCTAATCTTAGAATAGTAGAACTGGGTATGGGTAGAGTGTTTTTTTTTAGTAATTATAGTAGTAAGCAGCCTCTGAGTCGTTCTGGACCGGGCAATTTTTAGTTTAGAAAATAGAGAAGAAACGGAGCGCCGAACGCCCGCAAAGCCGAGTTTTCTCTACAGTACAGTACTGTAACGCAACGCAGGATTTGTTCGATCAGGAAGAATGGTTATGGCCGGGTTCTCCGGGTAATTACTGTACTCAGATCAGGCTGTAGCATGTAGCATGGTGCCTGTGCTGTAGTACTCGTCGTACGTATTGTACTGGTAACGGAGGTTTGCGCTCAGTATCATAGTACTACAGGGAAACATTACAAGTACCACAGTCAGTATAGTACGGGACTTGGAAGCGAAAATGAAAAGTAGAAGGATACAGCAGTACAGTGCAGTATCACAAGTTCTGTCCGAGTCCCCGAGTCGGAGTAGTCGCCGCTGCTGACCATGACCATGACCATGACCAAGACCATGCCATTGCACGCATAGGCACTACATGTAAGGTACCCGCATACGCGTAATTCAGTACAGTACATCATTGCAAGCGTGCGTGCGCCGTGTAATGATGCTTAGCTTAATTTACCTTCTCAGGGTCCAACCCTCATTCCCTCTGCGCGCCTCATGCATTCTTCCGACCGTTCGAGAAGGAAAGGGGAGCGGGGAATAAAGCATAATGTTCGGAAATGCGTGCCGACTCGCGAGGCCACTAGTCGCGATGCGGTAGGTGTGATGATGAATGCCCGCCGCCCGCCAGGCCCAGGCCTAGATATAGAACATTTCTTTTTTTTCCCGTTTTCTTTTTCTTTTTCCATTATTTTAAACTTCCTTCGTCACCCTCCTTCCCGTTGACGGTGACTGACGATGACGGTTAGGGTGAACCCTCAAGGCCTCAGGCCTCAATGAAGTGGCGACTACCCCAGAACCCCAGAACTAAGGGAAGACTTGGGTTACCGGTACTCTACAAATGCTACAGCGGCATGCATGACATGCACGACAGACAGGTCCAGCTAGTGGGTTCCTGACAATCATGATCTGATGATCAGTCAGGGCCTCCGACTTGGGCGGGCGAGCGGGCTCTAGCCTTCAATTCAATTCAATTCTTGCTTCGTCACAGTAAACGTGCTGTTTCGCCGTTTACAGTAGCATGATGACCGCCCCCCGCCCTCAACAGTACCTGTACCCCATATCTGGAATCTATAGCAAGTATGAGGTCATAACAAGGAAAAGAAAATGCAAGTGGAAGAAATGAATGTCTCGTTCTGGGCCCCCGGGCCTTCCAAAAGTCCTCTCTCTACAGTACTCCACCTTGGCCATCGACACTGACACTGACATCGAACATCGAAATTCGACCCCAGCCGACCAAGAGCGCCGCAGATCTCGGTCGGCGAGAAAGCTGCTCAAAATTTTGGGTGCGCGGACTCTCGTCTCGGACGGACTGAGAACGGACGGACAGTACGTACAGTATGCATGTCCGCATGTCCGTTCCATCTCAAACGCAATTCGTGCCTTTTTTTCTATTTGAATTGTGAAACTTCTAGCGACGAACGAATGCCGCTTGAGCAGTGCAGCAAGGTCGCAGCATACAATTAATGCAGTGCTGCTGTAGCTCCGTGCGATCACGGGTCCACCAGATATGACGCGGATCTGACAGTACTTTGTCATTCCCGCTCATGGGGGGCGCATACCGCCTCCCAAGCGAAACACGGCAAAATAACCCAGAAGACACAGCTCGAGTCGGTGATGATGGTGTCTAGATGTTCTTGCGATCTGTGCTCAGGTGTGTCAAGATGTCAAGTGACGTCGGGATTCTCGGACCCACGGGGAAAAAAGATTCGCCATCCGATCTCATCGACCATCGCTTGTGTAATTTTACGTGAATCGCCTGTCCCTCTAACCTCGGCTTTCTTTCGTGCCCCGCATCCCTCTCCCCGCCCGCCCTACGTCCCTCTTACCTAGTACGGAAACCCCTTGCGAGCTGCCGCATACACACAAGCCCTCCAACTCGCGACTACGTATGATCGTCAAAGAGGTGGAGGGTCAAACAGTTGGCTGAATCTGGCTAGGTGTCTCCGCTAGATTGGTGTGGACTCCTCTGGGACAGTCTGGGACTGTGGAGCTTGTGAAGAGCAAAGTTACCCCGAGGGTCCCCACGCTGTCGACATGCTCGCATCCTTTCGGTCTGGTGATCGACTGCTCAGCAACGAATCACGATGCCAGCATAATCGTCCGCAGTGATCGTGAGTCGATAGATGGGTGGGTGTGAGAGCTTGCGCCTGTGCGACGGCGTAAAATCACATCTCGGCAGTATTTGGCTTTGTTACTGTAATCTTTCTCGCGGTCTTCGCAGACCGCGCATTACAGCCATGATAGTGGTCCTCTTCTATGCGCAGATGGTGTCGTAATAATTCTTCAAACTGATGATAACGTCAGGAGTGCTCTTAACTCGGACGGTCGAGGGGAAGTAGAGGCACCCTAGTAAAACTTATCTCAGGTAACTGTCCTGATAATACTTGTCAGTGCTGGTCGTATTGCGGGAGACATCATCGAAAACGCTTCGAGTAGACCCACAGGCGTAATGCAACAGGACCGATGGAGATTATGGGCGCACACGCCACGAGGGCGTAAAAGATAACGTCGAGCCGGTCCAAATGCGCTGATAGCCAGACGCGACGATGAGGCACACCTGCGAATACAGTAGTTACCTTGCACATCGAAAAGCCTCTCTGTGATCGATATCAGCTGATGGACCTACGTCAAATCACACTCCCTACAGAGGCGTTTCTGCGAGGAAAGTGCGATACCACAGGTAGTCCGAGCGATAAACTACCTGGAATCGTTCATCGTTTTTGCAATCCCGTCAAAAAAACCCATGTGGGTCGTGACCACACGTGAGTGGGAATGATGAGAAGATCGCGCCCGGAGATATGTCCATAAAGTGAGGGACGGCATGGGCACCGGGGAGATCAGAGGTCACGAGGAGGACATGTCATCGAGCCCGAACAAGCAGCTTTCAAGGCTGATCCGTAAAGAGGTGCTTGAGCGAAGATTGATCAAGTGAGTGAAAGGGAAGGGGAGAAGCAACATTGGGGCACTTGATCAAAAAACGATGTGAATCAGGGGTAATCTGCCGTCACGATCACGCTCTCTTGAGTGGGTGATACCGTCTACGCCGCTGCCACCAGGGTGGTGGGGGTGGGAATGGTGTGGGGCTTCCTGAAACCCCTCACGGCCTCACCCCTCACCCATCGTTCCGAGCGCGCATATGTCGTGCGAGGGGATTGCGATAAGATAAAGCCGTAAGAGCACGTTTGAGATTGAGCCGAACGAGCAAGCCCAGGAGGAGCACCACGCAAAAATCGCCAACAGATGACTGGGGTCGTTTGAAGAGACAGAGAGATCGTTTAGTCCATCACCTTATATTGGATGATGGAGAAAAAAGGCTGCGGCTCTTCCAAGGACAAGAGGATAGCGAGAGGAGACAGTCGCGATCTGGCTTTAGGCTCGAGGCTTGACACCGGCCAGCGTGAGATAGGGGTGGACTTATCGGTTTCATCTAGAAGCCCTATCTGTCTAACCAGTCCCGAGTACGAGTTGCTGCCTCGATGCTGCCTCACTGGGAGATCCATTGCCGCCGGACGATAGCCAAGTACATCTTCGGACGCTGGACACACCACTTGCGCCGTGTGTTCTCTGAGAAGTAACAACCCGTGTGGTCGTCAATCGATGCTGGTCACAAGGCTTGGTTGGGGTGGGGTAAGGAAGATGCCAGGCAGGCATGATCGCGCTTGACTTCGGATCCATCCGGGCCACTTGTCAGCGATCCTTAATAAATGATCAGAACGGGCGTAAAGAGAACAGGCGTAAAGGCGCTAGTAAAGTGAGGGAAGGCCGGGGGAAGCAAGCAGTCGACGACTCGTCGATGACCAGTTGGTTCCCTGTGCCGTGAGCTGAACCTTGAAGCTTGAAGTTTGACTAGGTTACGTTCCCAATATTCCCGAGAAGGATTTGACACCGAGGTGTGGAATTATCATTTATAGGTGGGCCAGCCGTCTGTGGGAGGCGATCATCTGTTGGGTTGAGGTTCGGACCCTGATCGTGATCGTAAACTCTGATACCACATTCCTCTCCCACCCATCTATCACGATTCACGGAGACCTGTCGTTTCGAACCCAAAAACGGGGACTATATCTCAGCGAGCACTGGAAGCAACAAGGTGAGAATAGGGTTGCGTTTTAAAAGATGACACAATTATGGTTAATCTCATCATCATTTCTTAAATACGCCAGGCGCAAATAAATTCAGTCGATCCATAATGAAAGACTATTCATCTGCAAAAGAGGTGAAAGTGGCAAAATGGATCTCTCGTTTCGGCGGCAAATAACGTACCTTGTTGGGCGCTGGGGACCCGGGCGCTTTTCCGAACCCGTTTTCGTGAGAGAGTGAGAGAGAGAAAGATAGGCAAACAAACTTGCTGATTGCGGAGGGGGGTTCTTGGGCTACAACGTTATCAAAAACTGGGGGATGGTGTCTCATGTCAGAAACGTGTGTTCAGGGTCGGGGTGAGGGTGCGTGCACGTTCCGGGGTTGAACGACTTTTGGGAAAACACAACTGAGATCGTGGTTTGAAGGTAAAGCCACTGCCAGAACATTGACATGAGCCTGGTTAGCCAAAAGCGGCAGCGGCACTTCTTCGATTTCTCGGCTTTCTCTTGTCAACCGTTCACGTGTTGGACGTTTCGGTGTGGGGTTCAAATGCAAAAGAGCCAATTAGACACTCTTTCGACACGACTTTGTAGGAACTAAACTGTGGACAATCGGATCAAGGTCGAATTTCGATTTAATGTGTTTTTTTGTCTCAGTTTTGCTGGTTTTTTTCACCTCTTTCTGTCGTACAGGCTTGATTGGCCAGACTCAACCTGTCGGGATCTTTGGAAGTAGTTACCCTCATTCGGGGACGGCATAACTGACTAACTGGCAAGCGCCCCTCGCTCGCTCACTAATAGATAATGATACCATGATACCATTTATCCAATCTCCGCTTGGGAGGGTGCGTAGAAACGTACGAAGCAACATACGATACGACATCCACCCCTCTCTCACACCTCCCAGGATCCCCCAGGTATTCCACCCCTCTCTCGGAGAGAGGGAGCCGAGGCAGCGGTATGGGTACCCATGTTTCCATGTCCGTGCCATGCCCGTGCTAGTTTACATTAGGCAAAAAACCTCAGATAATACACAAGTCAGCTGTTAAACAGCAGTGTTGCTTGTTGCTTCAATGTTGTGTGTGTGCGTTCGTGCGTGTGCTACCGATCGCTTGCTTCGTTGTTTTTATCAACTATAATCGGTTGTCGCCGTTGTTTACCCCTTCTAACCTTGCCTTCCTTTTCTTTCCTTTCTCTTCACCTTCACACACACACACACCTTCCCGGACGGCTCTTCCGCCGTAATTAAAAGAAAAGAAGGTCTCAGAGGAAAGAAAGATCTAGCGCCCTTTTTCAAAAAAATAAATAATCGAATTTCGGGTTTTCCTTTTTGGATAATACCCTCGCGTTTTTTTTTGATATACGTCTATCACCTTATCTCTATCTGAGATCGCATATGTTTTGCACACTTCTCCCTCGAGCGAGCGGGCGAGCGTGAAGGAGACGACCAATTGTTAGATATCAAAACCCGCGCGGAGACACCCAACACCCCGAGCGGATCAAATAAAGATTAAACGGTATTTTTGTTTTAATCGATAATGGCGGCGGGGAGGGCACAAGTACTTCATCGGACACAATCGATAAGGATTTCCTGGGGCAAAAAAACTGAATTAAACCCGCGTTCTTTCAAACGATTCCAGATCGAGATCATTGCCTTGCCTTTGCCTATACAGCCTACAGCCACCACGCCCCCGCCCCGCTTTCTCTCTATATAAACTCTCTCGCCATCGTCATCCTATCGGTCTACTCCTCAAGCTGCCGCCAACTTTTCTCATCCACCACCATGGTAAGCCACTATTACCCTACCCTATCCCTACCCTACCACAACACACCTCCTTTCCGCTTCGCTTTACACCAACACCCCCTCCCAGGGCGTCACAGTCGAACTCATCACAGCCGGAGATAACACAAACTTTCCTAAACGTGGTGGTATGATCCCACTCTCAATCGTCGTCATCTTCCTGCTCTCAATCCGCATCAGACACTGTCACAATTCATTATGTGGGGACACTCACCGATGGGAAGCAGTTTGATTCTAGTCGAGGCCGGTACGTGTATACGCCCGTTGACTATCCTTGCACCCACTGACCAAGATCTTACGTTGATCAGAAACATTCCCTTTGTTACAAAGATCGGCGTCGGTAATGTGATCAAGGGTTGGGACGAAGGTATACCACCATCCGTCACCTTTCTCATATATCGAGCTCAACTTGAGTCGTTCACATCAGGGGTCCTTCAACTCTCTCTTGGTGAAAAAGCTAGGCTTACGGTGACACCTGACTACGTACGTAACTTTACACTGAGGATACAACTGGAGTTTTGAAGCATTTGTAGGCATATGGAGCCCGTGGTTTCCCACCTGTCATTCCAGCAAATGCCACTCTGATCTTCGAGGTCGAGCTGATCAAGATCAATTGAGACTACGAATGGAGCGCGGACGTATGTTTTCAAAGTATTCGGACTTTGATTGGGGTTACATTCACGGCGCGCTTGTTCTTCCTTCATCCATCTCAGTATAACTTTGCACATCCCCTTCTGTAATGTCGGTTTGGCTCTACATTTTTGAAACAATATGCCTTTCGCACCTTGATACCCTCTCTCCGAGGCTCGGATGGAATTGGAACGTCCCGACCCCTAAGGAACACAGCCTTGCGAAGCACTGTGCAGCATGGCCGCTCACAGACTGATCCGTCTAGTTGGCGGCCGCCCTGCAATGGTGCCAAGTAGGCAACCCAAGCACATTAAGGCTCAGCCTGAGGACCAGCCCGCAGGGATGGAATAGAACTGTCCACTGTGTCTACGGGATGTTGTGACACTGGGGCCATCGCCAGCGCTTCGTCAATCAAATTAGAGTACTGAATCTGAAGTTCTGTCTCCGTTGGAGATGCCTTCCGACGAAGTAGAAGCACCCTGATAAAATGTCATGCTCAGCATAGTAAGGATACAATATAGGCAAGGCTTACAGCCGACACGACTAGAAGAGAGAACAAACTCAGTAAAGGTACATTTGCTGAGACGACGAAAGGTTTACCAGGGCGGAGGGTATGATATAAGCAAACCAAGACCCTTGAGCCTGAAATAGCAGATGATTGCTACAAGAAGCGGGATCAGCTACAAGCCAGGTAACTTCTAGACACCTCCTACGTGAAGTATGCTCCCATTGTTAATGTATTCATGGCCGTCATAATGACGTAGACGAGCACTCCTAAGTGACGAAAGCTGAGTCGATGGTTCGTTCGTGATAAATGAACGAATCAAGCGTGCCTTGTTTGAGGAAGCTCTGGCCCAAGGGTCCAAGGGTGCTACGTTGTCGAACACAGTGCTTCAGAAAGAATGTATCCATTTCAGTCTTAAACGGGAAGACGCGAGCAACTTGCCCATATTACGATGACCATGTTCAGGCAATCAAAGATAGCGTTGAGGACCTAGGCCCAATATCAGGCAATGCAACACTGGGTAGACAACGCAATATCCTACCGCTATAAGCTGTTACAGTCAATGTTATCAGTAAGACATCGCAGGCAGAGCCTTGCACACTCACCCCTAGTTGATAGGCACGCACCATCCGGGGTGCACCAATGGCATGGGCAGGTTGGTTCGATGTGGCGAAGCAGGCGCCGCGTTTTTTGATGATGAACATCGCAGTTACTGGATTCCAAGCGACATTAAATGAAGATCCAATAATGGACGGTTGGGGGACAGACAATTCAGTTCGCTGCTCACCACCCACACAACATAACCAATGAGGGCGAGAAAAGAGGTGGTAAGGGCGACGAGAATTAGTCTTTTTCTCCCGGAAAACGCATATGAACGCAGCATAAGAATGACTAGACCATTAGTGTCAATACAGGCTCATCGGGAATTGGGCCGTGCGTAGCTTACACTGCGCTGACAACATCTGTGCAAAGATATTATTAAACGAATATTGCAACCAGGAGGTATGAACAAAAGTACCGTGGGCATTACACATGCGTAGAGAGCGTGGTAGTACACCTGACAAACGCTTTCTTCGTGATTGCCAAGAAAACCCCAGAAGAGGAAAGGAGCGACGGCAAGTGGGTAGTAGCGACAGAATAGGTACGCGATCTTGACAGCATTCCACTGCGTTGGATATATCTGCACCGAAAAAGTTCACATCAAAACTAAATTAAAAGAGGCGGTGCGCTTACAAACTCGATTTCCTTGTCCAGCCTGCGCAAAGTGAGCAACTCTCGAAAAGACCAAAAGTGGCGAAGATCGACGTACGAAATGATCCAATCATAGAAAAGGACAGTATCTTGAACAATCAGAAATGGCGATTATCATTCAGGGTGCCCCCTCGGAGTGAAAACGAGGTACGGTACGTACAGGCAGCTGTTAACACGACCAGATGAGATGAGCCTTATGGTGAGAGGAATAAAACGCGACATACCGCCAACGCTATAACGACCGCTGTACACCACCACCACGACACAGCAAACCAGTCAATCAGCGCCTTTGCAGATGAAGGCAAAAGGTACGTACGCAGCCAGGGCGCGGAAGGCGTTAACAATGAGCTGTAACGTCGGTAGCATATGTCCCATGGGTACGAGAAGACGATGCCAGATACGTTGAGGTGGTGAAGGAGCCCCGAAGCGCAGTCGCGCTTCTACCAGCTGGTCTTCCCTATGATGGCCGCAGGGATCGACGGACAGGCTGGGGAAAGGAGGGAATTGAGCGGTTGACCAGGCTCACACTCACTCTTTTTGACGGGCAGGGTGACAGGGGCGACAGGGCGTGTGAACGTTGTTTCCCAACTGTACTATCGTTCAACCATAGTTGCAAATTTTTTGAAAGAATGCTTTCGGAATTGGCCACAACTCAATTTTAAGCCACCGGATTTCTTGTGTACTTGCGATGGACCATAAGCTTTGATCCTACCGACTTACTTTTGAGAAATGTGTCCTGTGGTCGCTGTCGGAGACGTCCCAAGTCGAAAAAACCAAAGTTGCAAATGTTCTGTCACGACTTCGTCACGACCACAACCCAAACTCCGACCGTTTGATGCGTTGACGCGTCTGACACACTTTCAAACTCAGCTTGGCTTTCGACCTCGATAAGACGTTGATAGGCCTCCATTGTCACACTCGATTTTGCAGCACCTATATCTCCCTTCACAGAACACCCCTACACTTAAAATTTGGTATATAAGCAGCTCTATATAGTCTCACCATGATCTGAAAAGAAAACGGGAATCTGTGCGGTACTGAGCTCTTGAGCTTCAAATTCATACCAAATTTATGCAGTCACGGCAAAAGATTGAACTATCACACACGATCAAATCAATGGATTTTGAATCTGAAACTTGGAACCATATGGCCAGACACAACATAAACCAAGGGGGAAAAGTCCGAGGGCAAAAGGTGGCCGGAAAGAGGTAATAAATGTGAATTTGCAACTATGGGTGGATTTGCAACCAAGGTTGAACGATAGTATGTTTTTCTTGTTTGTTTTCCTTCTGTCACCCGTCAGCGCCGTTGCGCCAGTAAACCCAGGCCAGCATGGCTCAGGGCGGGTGTCCTGTTCGTAAAAAGCGATATGCAAAGGTTCGGAATCAAATTGATCTGAGATTCATAACGAGGGGAAGAAGACGACTTCACACGCCCAGGCATATGATGCGCAACCCTCCGTACGGATTCCGGAGCAAGCTAAAGCACAAACGGACAAATTGCATAGGCGCCCCGCTGCCTCCCGCGCTTGCGCTTGAGCGGCTTTACCCGACTCTGCCGATTACTCTATCGCTCTTCACTAGCTGTTTTTTACTCGCGGAGTTATCGCCATATCTTCCCTGGAGAACTGCACTTTGCCATAGGTATACGAACGCTTTCCCTAGAACGTTGTGAAGTGCAAAGTGACACTGATGGCGACCTCGGTGACTTGACATGGTCAGTTTAAGTTAAGGGAAAGAGGGTGAACAACTGAACAACTCCACCACTCGATCACTCCAATTCCGATCAGAGGTCAGGCCGGTAAGGTTCACTCCACTACACACGGCATCGGTTGGCAACCACGTCAGACAGTCTTTTTTACACTCACTACGCGACAGATCGTATATTCAAATAACTTACACTTGAAGCACGCTGATGGATTTGCAAGGCGCGGGGAGATTGAGCAAAAATCTGGTGATTTTTTTGAGTGACTGAATAACGGATCCTGCGAGCTCAGTGTTAGCATGGGAAGGTTTCGCGTGGAGGCGGCTGTTTTGACATTGTGCCTCGAATCTTACGCAGCCGACGTCAATCAACCTAATGCATTGTAGTTCGTAGCGCGGATCACACTCAGTTTGCAACACGGAGCAAGTGACCTAGTGACCCCTTACAATCTGTCCTAATGCATCAATGTATCATGCAATATCAACAGCCTCCATGTCGTCCTCGTCTGCCTCAGTGCCATTATCACCCTCCTCTGAGAGCGCATCTTGATCTGTGACAATCAGGTCACTTGCAAGTGTATCCTCAGCTATCTCCGCGAGCTGAGCAGCGAGCAGGGCTAATTGGGCTTGTAGCGATGCGCGGTCTCTCTCTGATAGTGACTGAATTGGAGGCGCAGACGCGTTTCCATGAATCGCTGTGTCACTCGCCGTCGCTTGGCCAGACGCTGGACCTACTTGGACTGAATTGGCAGGGGGTGACGGCTGCGGAACGGGAGGCGCTGCTGCTCTGGTGGTCGTCGCTTGCAAAAGTGAGCCAAAATTGATGGCTTTGAGGATCGCCTGGGCTGCCTCCCAAGCGTCGCTGCCCTCTCCGACCTCATCAGTTGCATTGCTCTCCACCGGAGCTGCGTCACCTGACGCTGCTGTCGCTGACTGTTGCTCGGAACCCTCCTTCGAAACTGGAGGTGGCACCGGCGGCACATATCTAGGATATGGCGCGCCGGCAGGGTAATGATAAGGGTAATGGGGGTATGGCAGGGTTTTTTCTTGTACCGAGGCGGGAGTAGGGGTAGATACGCTGTGACCCTGGGCTCCACGACCAGCTGGTAGGGGAAGTGGAGCATGCGTGAAAGGCGAAGTGGTGGGAGGACCATGTGACACTGGCAGCGCTATCTGCGTCAAGCTTTGTGGTCGGCGTGTCGTTCGTCTGGATGTCTAGCGTGCGGAAGGTGTCAACCATATGAAAACTAACACCGAAGGTCTTACCGATCCACCGTCCCAAGTCGCGTTTAAGCGGTACCTGTTGTTGCTCCCTTTTTCCAACCGCCCCCTCTTGAACGCCTTTTGTAAAGCCTGGCTAGCAGACGGTCGAAAATTGGTGTGTAGAGGATATCGTGACGCCATCCATGTGAACAGAGCCTTTGGTGCCGAACCGTCGGATTCATTCAAGTCCGTGAGTGCTTCCACAAGCATATCCTCGTAACTTGGTAAATCATCTGAGTCTGTTGATGGCAATCCTGTGGGGTGTGGATGGTGGGGGAGTGGGACAGCTGGAGGGAAGGGAGGGTGCGATGGAGGGAAGGGTGAATGAGGGTACGGCGCTGAGGGTTGGGGCGGAAAACTGTGAGGATAGTTCAGTGGAGGATAGTGATAGTAGGGTGTGTGTGGATAGGTTGGGAGTGACTGCGTGGGTGGATAGCCGTAGGGGGCATGAGGATACGACCCTTGCGGTAGTTCAGTCGCAGAAGGTTTTGTAAAAGAAGTAGAAGGTTCCGGCTGCGAAGTGGGTTCGTCAGAGGTCTGAGGCTGTTGCGGACTTGACGATTCGTCTCTTGTGGCCATCGTATCACCATTCGAATTATCTGAGGGTAAATGCGGGTCAATCGCGGTACTCGTAGCCGTCGGCGATGGCTGAATGACAACGTCAGGGGGCGAAGAGACCGAGGTCAATGAGGCATTGACGACTGGGCCCGACGTAATGTCTTTTCGGGTATCCTGGGAGGAAGGCGGAGCACGCAGCTCGGCAACTGCGGCTGCGAGGTTTCTCGGCCATAGAGAACTTTTTACATGGAGAGGAGAATAAGCCTCAAAGGCGAGACAGAGCTCGACTAGTTGGGTATGAGGTAGCAACGTCAAGTAGGTGCGTTTGAGAGCGTGACGTTCTTCATTGGCTGATGCGAGCAGGGATTATCAGAACAAAAAGTATATCTGTTCGAGCATAGACGTACCTGGTGGTTGATCGACGGTGGCTGTGGATGAAGAAGATGCAACGGTCGTCGTCTGCTCCATCGTTCAGCTGCACAGTTTATCATGACAAGGTTCGTTTTCAAATTCCCGCGCGTAAACTGCGGCTCAAACTCGTCTGTGTCAACTGACAGCGTGCCTATCTACTCTCAATATTGCAATTGCCCCCGAATTTCTATACATACACAATGATCGCGCGAGATGTTCTGAATTCCCATGGCGACAGCGGGGGGATACACTCGTCACCTCAACCCGTTGTGCAAGGCCCTTATTTGCTAGAGGTTACCGTGGCGTGACCCTGTTAACGACTTCCCATCTAATGCTCTCGCAGCTGCTACCAAAACGTGACTTGAGAGGGGATGGTGCGATAGTAAAGAAAACGTTCAAAAGGACGTCGTGCGCAGAAGTTTCCAGCCGGGCTGCCATGACCAATCGGACGCTGTTTGCGCGATGCAACGAACATGGACATTATGTCAAAGGTATTGAAAAGGCCTCGGGCAAGTTCCTCTAGGCTCTAAGAGACTGACGTTGTACCGGTGTTTGACACCACTAACAGATCGTCGTGCTAGAATGCAGAGGTAATCGTACCGGATCATGTTGTCAAGTCTGCTAATGACCAACAGAGGTGCTGCACAACCTTATGTCGATATTCCATAACCCGAGCACATATTTTTCCGTATTGACTTTGGCACAGGCCCTCGGACAGATTTCGGTAGACAAGTTGAAACTGAACAACGGCACAGTGTATCACGCCGGTATCGCGAGGATGTTGAAATACTCTCTTTACTATAAAATAACCGTTGAGTGAACTTCTTCAATTCGTGTTCATACAGTAAGAGGCCTGACTAACCCAGCTGTTGCAGTTTCAAGCCCAAATTTTGTGATGGTCTTATTCAAAGTCCACACCAAAGGTTCTTTGCCGTCATAAATATAATTCCCTTGTTCAGTTATTCTCGTCTCGTGGGCCCCGATATTTTGGCAATGGGAGCACATCACGGCACAAATTTGTGGGTGTCGCTATTAAGATACACTGGCACGTGTACTCTGGTTGCGAAATTGACGAAGAAATCGGTCACTAGCGATGCATCAACGACCCGGAAGAGCTTGGTCAGAATACACAGCCAGCTTGCTGAAGTCATAGCTGCCGCTGTGGCAGCGAGCTTTCCCTCCAGGTCTGCACCTTCGCCACTGGTCACTTTGTCCGCGCGCGGACGTACCTTACTCATTACACTCCCCCAAAGAATATTATCGGCTCAAGCGATCCTGGAATGCGACGTGCTCTGGATTCAACCCAAAGTCCAATTTTGACGGTGATGCCCAGGGGGCTCATAGACGGTACTGCACAATACCGCCAGCTGGTTAAGGTATAGAACAGGCGCCATCGATGCAGGTACGATCCGCTACACTTATTGATATTCGACGGTCGCTGCAAGTACGGACTACTCTTACATTATAGAATGCTGTTAGAACGCGCATTATGCATATATGAAAGTTGTATTGTGGCCATGGCCATGAGATTTATAACAAGTTACTCACACTCATGAAAGCACGCTAAATTAATCGAGCAATTTAAGAAATGAAGCAATATTGGACTTGCACCGCGGGGAAGGGAAACAAGGTTAGTTTTTAACGAGGCCTTTCGAGGAAGAGACACGTCGTTACTATTACCATGACGTCGAATAGAAAGAGGTGGTTGACTATTGACCTCGTACTACGTATGTCCGCGGCCGTCAGGGAAGATTGAGTTCGAGCAGGGCAATGCCGACACTCTGAGCTCTTTCATGTGAAACCGTGCAACGTGTCTGATGGTGTACCAATTTTGTCACGAAGAATCAGTTCCATATGGTTGTCGGTCCAACGAACCGGCTGGTCCGTAACTGAAACCCAGGAAGTCGAGGACACGTTACAGTATAAAACCAGTTGAGTTGTCTCCCGCTCTTGCACTCGAGCATCTTGCAACAACATCCAGTAGGAAACGTGTAGATTAGACCCGGGAACGGAAAATAGCACCAACGTTTCGCCTTCATTCGTACACCCACACCATGGATACACCATCCGGCACCTGTTGCGAGCTTGCTATAAAAAACCGATGTGGGGAATCTCCTAAATTTTGCAACTGATCCAAGTATCTCGTATGTTATGTCGGTATTTTATTGTGGAGAGCAAAAAGCCCTCCTATGACATCGAC
>QLOU01000020.1:0-31462 GCA_003313715.1 Russula abietina
AAGCGGGGGAGTGGGAGGGAGAACGTACATCTTCTCCGCAGCAGCAGCGGTGTACTGACAACGCTGAACGGTATCCCGCTTGACGCATGAGCCACACGGATTGCGCCTGTCGCATCTTAATTTAAGGCGCTTGCACTGGGTTGCTTTTAGCACTAAAGATGCCCAGATAACACAATGGCATACCTCTGCGCAGACGACCGTTATACGTGAGCGTATATGCCTGTACACAGACACATTAGATAAACCAGGAGGGGAAGACGCAAACTGACAGTCCATTGGAGAATTTAGGCGTCGAAGACTGTTGAGCAGCGGCAGCAGAGGGAGCGGTAGGAATAGGGGCAGAGTCATCTGGTATTGGGGAGGATGGGTCCATTGAGTGAATGTGAGAGAGAGGACCACGGCGAAGGGATTGAAAGGGGTAAGGAGAGACGGAGAGAGGTGATGGTGGAGAGAAGAGGGTGGGACAGAAGCGGGAAAAAGAGACGCCGGAGAAGGGATCTTGGTCTTTTTTGTTACGTAGATTAAACTGCATATATTCACACAATTACGTACACCTAACTACTAGGTTTATTTTTTACTCTCAATAATCGCCCTAACGAGTGGCGCGATTACCTTTCGTGTCGCCTGGCCATTGCCCTGTTCATACAGCCTCATCTTTAGATCTTGCCCCGCCGCCCCTTCCATAACGCTCTCCTTTCGCACCAGTTCTAACTCCGCGCTCCCTTCCAGTCCTTTCCACAGTCCGTTCTCCACCTCTTCGTCCTCCCGAACGACCCACAACGTCTCTCTCCGGTGCTTTCCCTTTTTGTTTCCTTTCCCCTCGTCTTTCCAGCTTGTCAATACACCAAGTATGTCCAACCCTTTCTCCTTGATCCATGCTGCGCAAGCTGTCGCCAGCTCTTCTCGGCCTTTTTGGTTCCCTCCGGTGATCGCCTCGATACTCCTAGGCACGCTCGCCAGCCCCACAAGAAGAAACCCTTCCGCCGTCCATGAGGGCACAAACCGATATTCTTTGTAATCCCTTCGAAGGAGGTCCCGCAGGGTAAGAAAATCAACGCTCGTCTTCTTGGTTGTCAGAATTCTCGTCAGTTCCTTGGCCTCCTTCACGTCATGAACGGCCACAATTGTGCTTGCACCCGCGCGCACGAGCTCCGCTCTTTCAAGCAAAAACGGCGCAACTTCTCGGTCGGTAACTTCTGCCTTTCCGCCGGCCTTCAATCCGCCGGTATCGATCAGAACGGCACAAAGCAGCAACCGCGCCACCGGTCGGCTCATACCCGCATCCCATTCATTTTGGATTAGCCGTCCAATAAGCGAGGAGCATGAGCCGGTGGGCGATTCGACGATGCGTGGCGATGCTTCAGGGTGATGCTTTTCATCCTCGTGGTGGTCCACGATTGCGATTACACGCATATTGTTGTGTACAGCGAATCGCCCCGTGAGCGCGTTATGATCCAATAGGGCATACCTCACCGCCGGTGGCGAATCGGCAGGGAGTTCATCGCTCGTGAGCAGATGTGCAGTGTCGATGCCGCTGAACTCAAGGGCATACAAGTTCTCAGGGCGAAGAGAGAGGTCCGCGCGGGGCGTCTGCAGAAGCGGCACCGTCGGCTGGCCAAGATAGCAAGTGGCATACCATGCATAGGCAATGGCACTCGCTAGCGAGTCGAGATCTGGACATAAAGTGGTAGTAATTAGTCAACGACACGGGGAGTAACGAAGAGGGACTAACCGCCAGCCTCATTGCCCATCGAAATTGTCCATACATCCATGTGTGTGCCCTCTCCTATGGCTCTAAGATACCCAGATTTTTGAGCCAAAAGGAATTCAGAGAGATTTGCTGGAGTCGAATTCTCGCTCGGGTTTGCGGCCTCTGACATGTTAGGTTGGAGATGTGCGATGGGGTCTTTGTTTGGTGGCGAAATGTAACTTTGACGTTCCCAACGGCGTGCGTCTTTGATCGGTAGAATCGATGGTCCACGGAATATATATTGTGGCTGGCTTTGATAACGAGGTGAGAATGAGCGGCTAGACGCCTTTGAATGGGGTTGATGTATTAAGCCGATGCTCAGAGGTTGATGAAAGTTGCTGAAAATTGCTGAGCAAGTACGATGGTCGTGCTAGGTGGACAACCATGACGTATGCCCAATTCTGGTATTTTTACCTTCCTTATTCTGTCTCCAACTGGAGTACTAGTATTTGAGTTTTTTTTCGCCAGGGGATATTATAATATTCCTCACCGCTCATACTTTTCTTGTCCAGTTGCACAGGAAACCGTGATTTATTGATCCCCCTTGTTAACATCCCGTCAAAAAAGACTTCAATAGCAACTCATCGGCTTGAGGAGACTGAAGACAAGGTAGCACGTGAACGAGATCGCTGTGTGGGGATTGGGCTTGTCGATAGATAGAAAGAGACCGAATAGACGATGCGTATGAGAAGGAAGATACGAGAGTGGCTATAGGACAGGTGGATGATGTTTTGAGAACGGGCCGTGGCGGACGTTGCGGGTCACACTCGCTCTCCGAGTCTCAGGACTCAGGGTACTCAGGATCTAAGGTACCATCGTCCGCGGCAGAATCTCCATCACCATATCGCGCCAACGATTGCATGACCAACTTAATTATGCGTATAGAGATGGGAAGACAACTGGTGCTACGTCCATTGACTGTCGTCCTTGAGTAGCATCGTTCAATATATTCAATTATGGGCTCTCATTTGTTAATAGGCGGAGATGAAGCCACAGGCATGGAGAAATGCATGTGTAGCTTTTAGCTTCTGTTTTACATGTAATTAAGGGCGCACATACGCCGGACCATGACGGACATATCACATGCAAGTGATGGGGTGATGGGAGCATGCCGGCCGTAGTGACCGCATAAACTGAAACTTCTTTTTACAACGGGTACACCACATCTTTATATCATGATGGCGTCAGAAAAATATCTACTGTAGTCATTACTATTGCTCCACGTCATTTAGACCCCCGGCGTGCGTCAAACGGAAAAAAAGGGGAACAAAAGAGGACCGGAAGGCGCTACCAGGGTTCGAACCTGGGTTAACGGAAAGTTCCACCGAAGAGTCAGAATCCGTTGTGATAGCCACTACACTATAGCGCCAGCACCATTTGTATTGGTTTGTGCATCCATAAACAGGATTACGAAACAGGATTCTAAAATTAGTGCGGTAAATAGACTACAGGAAGGAACATGTCTATAGAGGAGATTGGACAAACGAAGGAAAAGAAGGCAGATAGAAAACCTGTTTAACTATAAAGGTTTTGTAACTAAGGCGCACTAAAGTGTAGATGGTACGCAGGGTCGTGCATACCAGCGCACGCGTTCAATGCGGTTTCGACGCGTGCCCCCAAACTCTTCAGACAGCCTTTGCCGTATAGCCATCGCGCAAGATGCCCCGTAAGGATAAGAATCTATCGAAGTATTTCGTGACAGTACTTTCTCAGGCTAGTGCTGTCGCCATTCAAGGTTTTAGCTCGACGTCAATAGTGTGTGCAGGCTAAACCGCTAAACGTTGCGGTTACTGTTCAATACAATGCCAGTCCATTCAGTCTTCCATTCCGGTTGTCCAGTCTCACTCGCGTGCGATAAAAAGACTTCGCCGCCAGAAGCGAGGGAGCCGATCAGTATAGCCTATCGCGATTTGGTCATATTAGGCTCCTTTTCACACCGAGCGTTGGGGACGAGAGGCAAGCGAGAGGCATAGGGAGGAAGAGAGAATTTGTTCCAGATCGCCGGCAAACGCGTCGGCCACATGACATTCAGAATTGTACAAATCAATCGCAGAGCCTGCTGCTAGGCTTTATAAATGGTCCCCCGGAGGTAGAAATGGTGTGGCGTCTACAGCCTACCGTACCATTGTTGGCGACCCGCGATGGCGGACTTGGGGAGGAAAATGCTTGACATGTGACTGGCGCACATCGTCCACCTTCGATCTCTGATCCCCGAGGATCCGAGGACGAAGGCGGAGGCGGAGATGGCCCTGTATATAGCTTGCGGAGTCTTTTTCGTTTCGAGGGTTCTAAAGAGCCTGATAATGATAAGGACAAAGGCTAGCGCCGCTTGCGTTTTCTATTAAGCCTTCGTGGTGCCGTCGGCTGTTGAGTGCGTGCAGAGTTGGGTAGACCGGCCCCATTACTAGAGGAGATAGTAGGAGTAGAAGGAAGACAAACCCGACTAGAACAAGGACCAGAGCTCGTATGAGCCCGTACGTCAAGTCAAACGTATATTACTTGACTCTGACATTGCATCGTCAGATGGTGGGGAAAGCACCCCCAGGTTACGGAGCTGCTGTATGAGCATGGCGTAGACGTCCGCGTTCGGGGAGATGAGGAAGGGAGGTTGCTGCATTGGGCATCACTAGAGGGATTAGTTGATACCGCGCGTTGGCTGCTCGGTCACGGGGCAGATGCGAACGCTCAGGACGAAGATGGCTGGACCCCACTGCATCTGGCGGTCTGGAACAGACACCTCGAAATTATTCAAATGCTACTCAAGCATCGAGCTGGTATCCATGCCCAGAATCCCAGGGGAGAGGTTGCACTGCACGATGCGGCCGCCAATACGATGCGTTGTCACGATTTTGAGGTTGATATTAGCGTTCTGCAATTATTACTGGACCACGGTGCGGATGTAAATGCCCGGGATAATGAGGGATCGACTTTACTGCATCATTTTTCTGGATGTTTGACAACGAGGCGTTTTGCAAGGTCATAGAATCCACACAGGGAGGGGTAGTAGTAAAGGGGTTCTCCACGAGGTGCGGATCTCGGTGAGAACGTACGATGCCGCCATTCGTCATTGTTGTACACTTGGCGCCATGCTACAAAATGTGGCTTGACCACATCAAAGAGATACTCCATCGCGTACGCGTGATAAGACGTCATTGAACTGCGCATGGACAACCCAATGTTTGGTCGCACAGTTGGCTAGGGGGATATCTTTGGCAGTATCCTCGTAAACATGATCATCGAAACGGAATAGAACGCCCAGGTAGGAGCCCGCTACAAAAATACAGATTTGAGATGGATCAGGTGGCGGCAAGGGGGTGCGGGAAGCATATGTTCGCCATGTATCCACAAGAGTGAAGGACTCGACCTCCACGCCTTGGAAAAACCAACTAGCAGTTTCCTTGTAGTAAGCTTTGCGAGCGACGTTGTGATTAGTTGAGGAATCCGGGGGGTATAACCACCTGTGCGAAGGTCCAGTCGCATTTGCTTTCCTACGACCATGACTGAGCCTCAAGAAAACAGTATCAAGATTAAAAAATGACACGCCTCTCCTCTTGCATGACGCTTTTTGCCTCTTTGTCATCTGGTGACATTGAGCATCAGGACGCAAGACCTGTATGACTAGAAATCTCATCATTCAGTACCTTCATGTTGCTATCCATGCCACGTGTAATCTTCAACACCTCGGCCATCACCATCTTTGCCTCTTCCGGAGTAAGCTTGTCCAGTTTCTTCAAGGCATCCTCAGCGTCATTCCTGCCAAGTAGCTTCTTCAGGAGTTTTTCTTACAAAAAACAAACGATGAGTCAAGACCCAAAACTTACGGCGATGAACTGACTCCGTCGCCTCTGTTTGATCTCCACTGTCACAATCGCAAGGACATAGAGCACTTCTACCGTGATTTTCACCATCATGTCCGTCATTGCCTTAGTTCTGTATGACACTCAAGACGCTTGAAAAAGCTCTCGATGCGCTCAAAGATATCGACGAGCATGTCTTGGCTTGCATTCACATCCTTTGCGGCCTAAGAGTTACCCGTTTTATGATCACCAATATTAAGATATCAACAAAGACACTCACCAAGAGAAGGACACCAATACCAGTAAATATTACTTTTGCGGGAGGGTATGTCTAATAAATGACAATCAGATTACAGATTGTAGATAGATGGCGAACTGGGACTGACGAGGCCAACATCCTCACCAAGAGTGGCGGAGAATGTGTATAGTACGTTCACTGTTGGATTGAGCCAGATCTTTAATCTCTCATCGCTAGTACGGCGTTGGTCAAACTGCTGGATTAGGTCTTGGACGACACTGGCAGAGAGGACGGCGTCGGGTGAATCGCAGGATTGTAGCTGAGTGGCAAAAGGGAAGTTCTTAGTTTGTTGTTGTATGACCGCAAGGATGCATCGAAAATAGGTTGAAAGTTGGAAGAGGAGGAAGCCATGGGGGGAAACTAGGATAATGAGCGCTATGAGCGGGCAAGTGGTGCCCTGTTGGTGGGGCGCGTCGCACTTAGCGCCCGGGCCGACGACGAGTATGCTGCCGCATGTATCGACAGAGAGATTTCAGAGTGCGTTCTTCGGTGCAAACGTTTCCGAAATCGGAACCAGCCAAAAAATCGGAAATGAGTGCGGAAACGCCAGGAGCGGTCATGGCAATACCCAATATCAACCGTGTTCATATGCGCGTCGTATACATTAGACAAGGAGTCGTATTGCGTCTTGCATTGCATACAGTAGAGGCCTACAGCTGCCTACAGTTTATACAGTAATTCATTGTGTATTGCATTGTTTTTCTGATTCTACTCGTCGTATTCCCTTTTGACTTTCTCTATCAAGCGGAGCATGTAACGCGTACGCGCTGCCTTGTCTTCCAAGCTGAGATATACCTGAGCGCGACTGGGAACGTCTCCTAAAGCCTCGGCAGCGTAGGACATGTCATATCGGTCAAAGCCTTCGTTCTTCTCGATGGCTTTGATGGCCCGTGCCACGGGGCTTATAGATTCTGTCGCAGAATCCTGAGTGCGGCGCCAACTGTGCTCGACTGCACTTGAGATTATTTCCATCAATGATTCGATTTTTGTGTCCATTGATGCGATCATTGTAGTCAGCCCCTGCTCTGCCGAGATGCGACGCGCTTTGCGCCTGCCATTTCCGGTACTTGTAAGGCCTGTAGACCGCTTGTGAACAGCGGCCTTGCCTTTGTCATTGGGTCTTTGCGTGTCTGTGCACTTTTCATCCTGGCAAATATTTAGGGCACATATATGCGTGTGAAAATGAGTTACTTACAGTGCTCATAAGAAATTCCCCATCACGTTCAAAGACGGACATTTTGGGTGGGTTGACGGAGGTATTGGTAGTATCCTCAGCCTGTATAGTCGATGCCAGAGAGAATCGAGGTGTGTTGGGGGTCTGGGAGATTCTCTCCAAGCTCGAGGCATACGGGACAATAGCATCTCTCGCAGAAGCCAGAAGAATAATGCCAGCCATGGCAGAGACATAAATGATCAGGTCGTCGAGGTCATCGGGGTCCATTGTATAGCGCGCGTGTACAAAGATACTACGATACTGTTATCAAATTGTTTGGCATCACGGTGTCACGCTTGCTCGTATTGCTACCTGTACGTCACGATACTCGATGACGTGCTCTGATATATCACATGTCTAGTGGATGTAGTATCACATGCCCAGAGATATGGGTGCATATATGACGTAGTGTACCCACTCTTGTAGTATATAGAGTCGAGTCGTCTGACTCGTATATGATATTGGTTCTCCCCTCTTCGCGTGTGACCTAGTTATTCTTATCAGCTCGCACGTTGTAACGCTTTTCCTAAAAACGCTCAATCGAGTTCCGTTCTCGAATATCTCAGAAACGCTTCCGCTTCAGTCAGCGAGGAATTTCCGAACAGAATTTTACGCCGAACGCGATAAAAGAGTGCTTATGCCGCAAAGAAAAGTAAGTATCCAAGGGCGAGCAGATAGGCTCATGGACGAGCTACCAAGGCCTGCATCGACCAGGACGAGCTTTTGATGAGCCAGTGCAGTGGCGAACTCTGCAGGTACCAAACCAATGTGCCGGTGTCACCGTACCACTGGTCCTCACTTGGCGTCTCATCAGTAGGCTATTCGCCAAAGATACACAGGAATTTAGCGTGACACAAAATCCCCGTAGCTCCTTGGCTCTGGGTAAACCATACTTGGCCTGGTCATGTCATGTTGTGTACTTTTGGGCGGACACCCGATCGTTGCTGTGGCTGTTTTTTCGATACAAGGGAGATCGCGTCTCGACGTCAATCCCAAGCGGCACGTAAATTGAATTAAAATGCTGCTATCGTCACTCGCAACATGTACCTGCATCTACCATCGCCGTTATTACCTGAGCATGCAAGTTGTGATTACTGTGCCAAAGTAACTTGCTACATGCCACGCACAGTCAGCCAACACTCCAAGCAAAAAACAAACAAAACTTATGACCTATCCAGCAGATGAACTTCGAAGCGAAGGAGGACAACGACCCTCAACCAAGGTGAGAATGTACTCTTTCGTTTCACAGTTATGAAGGAATGCAATGCTGTATCCAGTCAGCGGTGGATAGATTGTAGCAGCATGGTTTGTCGTTGTCAGCGCTGATTGCAAGGTGGTCCTATTAAATCGGTGGAATGATAGGATTCTTCCGAATTGGTCCTTGCATCATATTGACATGACTTAACCTTCCGACGTTGCCATTTAATAATGCGATATTCCCTTGATAGCTTTATAATAGTGTCCACAGACTAAACGTTCAATACAATGTCCATTTCATTCAGTCCCCCATTCTCACGCGCATAGGACGAGAAAACTTCGCCGCCAGAAGCAAGGGAGTCGATTAGTAAACCCAATCGCGATTGAGTCATATTAGGTTCCTTTTACACCAGGCGTTTTTGACGACGGCAGGGAGGGAGAAGAAGAAATATTTAACTTTAAGAAAGGCGGCTGTGAGACACACACGCACCTGTCGAATCTGCTCTAGATCGTCGGCAAACGCGTCAGCCACGGACGCCATCCAGAATTGTCTAAATCGATTTCGCAAAGCCTGCTCATCCTGAGCTCGATTACTGGACCCCTCCGGAGGTAGAAATGGTGGTGCGTCTGCCGGTGGTGGTGAAGGTGAAGGGGACCGGTGCTGGTCTCGAGCTTTGACAGCAGGTTCCGAGTCAGTGCGTTGCGGTATTGCAGAGGACGCTGGATGGGCGAATGGTGCATCATCATCACCATCATCATCACCTCCTTCTGAATCCGATGACGAGGGTGAAGATGAGGACAGAGACGGAGACGTCCTTGTGGCTTGTAGTTTTATCGGGGGTGCCTCCTTGAAAGGAGTCTTTTTTGGGACTTCAGATTCATCCGACGAGGAATCTAAGGAGTCCGAGTGCGATGATGATGAGGACGAAGCCCGGCGCCGCTTGCGCTTTCTATTACGCCTTCGTTGTGCCGTTGGCTTGGCTCCAGGCATTCGAAGTGGTGGTGGTGGTGGTGGTGGTGGTGAGCGTATGAGTCGGACCGATCCTAGGCTTCTCGACCTTCTGTTTGTGTAAGCCATTGGGTCTCCTCCAACATGCTTCAATGGCGACCGACTTCTGGGCGAGCTCACACAAGTAAACTCTCTGCGCATTTCCCATACTCTGTCTTTACTGAATATCCCCCGTAGTAAACGATGGATCATAGACCGCGCTTCCCTCAAGCAGGCTCGCAGCGAGGATCTCCAATATGTCGACTCCCCCGAGCATATTGACTTCCTAAACATTTATTTCGCGAACCGTACGTAGGGTGTCCCTGTTCTCATCATCAAAAGTTTCCCCGTTTCAGCTCTCACGCATAATCGCCAGTCATTGCTATGTTGGGTAAACGCTTGACTCTCCGTCAGCGTGTCATCGCCACTGCCACAGTCTTCTTCAGGCGATTCTACGTCAAGAACTTGTACTGCGAGACAGACCCTTTTATCGTGATAGCAGCATGTTGTTACGTCGCCGCAAAGGCGGAAGAATCCCCCGTCCACATCAAAAACGTCGTCTCGGAATCACGCCTCATGTTCAGTCGTACGTGTGCACTAGCCCACCTTTTCCAACTCGATCTCAATCGCATGTACAGAGGAGGGTTACGGGGTGAAGACCTTCCCCTCGGACAACTCAAAGCTTGCAGAGATGGAGTTCTATCTCGTAAGCGACCTGGGATGTGACCTCGTCGTGTTTCTTCCATACCGCACCCTCCTCACTCTATGTGGGAGAGAGACAGCGCATACGGTGGTCTCAGAGGCAGGAGAAGTCGGCGTCGGTGTCGACAATGGTCCGCGATACTGGGGTACAGGCGAAGGAAGACTCGAGCTAGAGGAAGGACCATTACAAACAGCATGGTAAGTCATCACCCATTCACCCTCACCCCCAAACCTCGAAAAACTGATGCGCGTATGTGACGACAAACAGGTTTATCATCAACGACACATACCGCTCCGAGCTCTGTCTGCTCTACCCACCACATATGATCGCTATCGCTGCGATATACCTCACGCTTGTCCTAAACGACAAAACGCGCGAAGCGATCCAAGCACAAACGGCCTCATCAACACCCACACTTACACCGCGTCGCTCGACACGCACAAACTCCAACAGCGCTCACCGCAAACCCCCGCCGCCCACGCAACAGCAGCAACAGGACTTTGTCGGCTTCATGGCCGGCTTGCGCGTGTCGATGCCCACGGTCGCCATGATCGCGCAGGAAATCCTCTCGCTCTACACGCTGTGGGAACGTTATTCCGATGCTGCGCCAGAGTCGGGGCTCGGTCAAAGTGCCGTAGGAAATAGTGCAGGAGATGACGTCGTCACTCCGGCTTTTCTGACGCAGCTGTTGCTGCGTATGCGCGAGGGCCGACTCGCGGATCTTGCTCACCCTGCGAGTGCCCAACCTATGGCTGTGAACAAGAGACTGGAGAGAACGCAGGCCGCCGGTTGAAGTATCACTGTACCGCGATTCAAATGATGATCAAGTTGTGATTGATGGGTTACGGGCATCTTTTACCCAAAATCAAAACAATGTCACAATTGACGGGATAGGCATGCAGGTATAATAAATAACAGAGTACATGTACCATTACCTAGGTAACTGAGAATAAAACATTTCTCCGCGATTCACAAGGGTCAGTTATTTGAGGCGTGGGAGTTCATCATAGTCGGCGAACGGGTCGTCTTCGACAACCGTCCTCATCGATTCGGTGGTCTTCTTGTCCATCTCTCCACCACCGTACCCAGGCAGACTATGGTCGAATGGGGGCGGGGAGTCGAGTGGCGGGGCATATCGCGGCTGGTCGTAAGTCACTTCGGGTAGAGCTACAGTGCTCTCGGCGCCAGCAGCATAAGCTGGGGTGTAAGTCTTAGGAATGGGACGCCCGAGGCCTTCTTGTACGCTTGCAGTCGCTTGCTGGGCGTAAGCAAAAGCGACAAGTGAGAACAAGGGTAAAAAGACTATTGTGGGTGATCCGGTGTCTATAAGTCCATAAGTGAGGTGCTAGATGAATGATGACGCACTGATCTCGGCAATGAGCCAGAATATCTCAGAGAACGAGTCGTGGCTCCAGGCATCTCTGCAAACTGAAAGAGAGATAAGGGTTGGTGTCTAAAACAGTGACTTCCTCTGAATGACACACATTGAATCGCTTCAGTTGGTGTGAGTCTGTGACTAGGGTTTGAGTTCCAGACACCCCAAACAGAGACTACATTTTGTCCCGTGGCGATTTCAGTGCATTCGTTGATCAAGGAGTTCTTTACGATACCAGTAAGTCAAAAACGAATCGACGGTCGAACACAGCAACCTTACCTTGAGGACAAAGTGGACTATCGTTCGCAGGAAACCAGACGTAATTATGATAACGGCCGCCACAGCAGACAGGAAGGAGAATATGCGGATGAGGGCTAATCGTTTCTACATAGTGGTATTGGGAATTTGAGAGTGGCCAAGAGCTGTTAACAGACGACGTACCGAGGCAGCCGCTAAGCCGCCGAACAGGAAGATTGCTGCAGCGCCGACATATAGCAAGCCGAGGACGATCGAAAGGCTGGCTAGCCTCTTTTCTTGACCTGCAAGAAGCGAGGGCACGTTGAATCAGGGTGTTCCAAGGGGCGTGAGACAAGGACGTACTCGAGTTATCTGTACCAGTCTCTTGGAAGGCAGAGATCTAACCAAAGTGCCTGGTCATCTACGTGTCCCGTGTCTAGTCAAGGAACGGCTCACCGAACTACAGTCACAAGAAAGGGAATGTTGTCAGTACGGCACATCTCAAAGTTTCGTACAAATTGGTGGGTGTTCTTACAAAGAGAGTGTCCAGACAAATCCAACGAGTGCAACTACATTAGTTAGTTAGATTATGGACATCGTACGACCGAGGCAGGTGAACTCACCTGGAAGAATCAAGGACCGTAAATTCTGGTTCGTCATTCGGCTCATATAGCCAGACGGTGCCCGAAAACCTAGTATAATAAGTCAAACTTGGGAAGGACCACAGGGAATGTTAGAAAGGCGCCCCACCTGTTCTATTGCTCATGGGAGGCGAAGGTGAGGTTCAAGGGGACGAGGAGGGTAACGCGGTGGATGATGTGAAATGTGAGGATGTAAAGCGGGTTTGACTTGTGGCCACGATTGCGTATTATTTAATGCTACGGAGAATGGACCCCGCGTGCTGCGCTGTGCTTGTGCCAGTGGCCAGTTACTGCGCCGGCTGGCTCAGGCTGTCAAGGGAATATAATCGGATCAAACGAATCAGTCGTCGACACTGCCATCTCGGTTCGGTCATCCCGGCTAGTGGTCGTTTTCGACTACAGGAGTACAGGTCGGTCTAGCACGGTTAGCACCATCATTTATATTGAAATCATTACACCAGAAGCCCTAATTACAAGAGCTAATTACAAGAGGACGACCCTCATGCTGTAAATCTGCCCTTCAGTGCCTTTACTAGCTTTCCCGAGGCCTCATAGCCTCATGAATGCACTAATGCCCCGCAATGTCCCGAACACACTTCTTTTCTCTCTCCAACGAACTCATCGAAATCATCTCCAACCTCTGTCCTGTCGATATCTACGCATGTCGATGTACCTGCTGCAAGCTGAACAGAGTCATCATCGACTCGCATCTGATCCAATATATCATGCACACTGCACTCTCAGGTGTCTTCGATCCACTCGAACCCGGCCTATCCCTGCCTGACCGTCTCGATGCATTAGAGCGATGGGAGACCGCGTGGATGGAGATGGACCTTCGCGAGCCAAACGCCATCACATTGATACGCCAGTCTTCGCCCAAAGCATGCCAGGTCGCACATTTTTATCTGGACAATAATTTACAGTGGAGAACCGGTGCATCAGCCTTTTACTCATTTACCGATCTAGTACATGCTATATCCTCGCACGCCAATGCTGCACGCTGGACAACATTATGTGCGTAAATCTGCCAGTTTCCGCTCATTCCTTCTCATCCGCGACTTTGATCAATTCGTATCACGTAGAGAACCGACATTTATCGACCACCCGAAAACAACTGTGACGATAAGACTCTTGCAGTTCAGCACTGGCGAGCCGCACCCATTGGCATCCCAACCCAAGTTGGAGGTTTCCGTCTCTGGTTCAGCTGCTTGCAATCGGTCGGATAAAACGGTCTTGGCGACATGTTTTGTATTGGGTCGGAGCATCACAGGCCGATGCAACTAGGTTCGCTATGTGGCATCTATTTAGTTCCATGGAAAGAGGGTTGGGTATCCGAGGTGCGTCTGTGCGTACTAACCCGTTCGACCACGTGAACTGGCGTTTGAATTGTGGCTATCGAACGTCAGTAATCATGAAAAGGCCTCGTTTTACGATCCGTATCCTTTATCTGTCACTACGTCCTTGATATGGGCCGTCTGTTCTGACGGGCACCCGGCCATGTGCAATTCTCGAAAAATCATCAACAACATATTTCGCAACACCCGCACCCACTCTCGTCCTCTAGTTCCGGGTTTTCCGCCCAACAGCCGGAAGGTGGGATGAATACGCGCCGTCACCTAACGTTCCGTTCCTGTGTATGGCAGTTGGGTAGTCAGATGCGCAGGCACGGAGCATTGAGTGTGATCAATGTGCGATCCGGGGGCGCTTGGGCTTTCTGGCCCACATGGTACATTCACCAGTCGCCGTCTCCGAAGATAGGGCCCGTGTGATATGGCCAGAGGTGGGTAAGGTGGCAAGTCTGTAGCGGCAGTTTCGAGCCTGCGAAAGCTCTCATCAGGGGGCTTACCGCTACCCCGACTGCCGACCTTCCGAGTCCATTTAGGTTCCTACCAGTCTTAAGATCCTATCGAGGGAGTTGGCCTGGGTGCCCCACATTGGAGGCGTACCCCATGAACGGGGTACAAATGGCACGACCCCAGATAGACTGGTTGCGAGACGGGAGTGAGCGAGTGGGGGATGGGGATGCTTCCCATCCGGCTATATGTAGCCACCTTCCCACAGGCGCAACGTGCCAACCACGGCCGTTTCCGGCACCCATGCGTGGCGGCGATTCTTCGGGCCCATGTGGTCCCCATGCGTCCAACACCGCATGGGACCCCCGTTTCACCATCCCTGAGCGGGATCCCCGTGAGGCATTGATGTCATACTGATGCGTCTCAGTCAATCATCCGGTAGTTCCCGTATGTTTGATCTGACAGGGCGGCGTCGTACGTTGCTCGAATTCTCCAAGGCCCAGGCCCAAGCCGGTGCAGCGGGAACAGGTACGGGCACAGGAGTGGGAACGGCCCACGCGGTGCCGTGGGAGAAATGGGGCCCAAATAAAACACATACTAGATCACGACCCGCTCATGTGCGGCGGTTCGCTCGCTGGTGAGCGGCGCGTGACGGTGCTGCCGACGCTCATCACAATACGAGATTATAATGCGTTCCGTGTGCAACGAGCGCTCAAGTTGTTCGGTGGGGCTGAGGAGGGCGTCATGATTGAGATTGGAAGTGTGGTCAAGGTTGTTGAAGAACCGTCGGTATATCGTAGGGGCGAGTGGTTCTGAGACGAGTTTGCCGTATGTTGAGACGGCCACGGCCACGCCACGCGACTGGCGCAGCGATATTCTATTGGAGGATGTGGTTGCGCGAACCATGACGCGCATAACGCATGACGACTTTGGAAGTGCATCCTGCTTTTGGACAAAATGACTCAGTGACTTGATGGGTCTGAATTTGCACACACTGCACACAGAGTACTGTAACTGATTTTTTTTTTTGATCTACAGTACCGTACCAAACACTTTCGGTATTTCCCCCGAGTTGATCCGAATCGGGTTGATTGATTCGGATCAATTTTGTAGACGCTCAATTGGATGCAAGAATGAGCCATTTTCAGTTCCCTGGTTGGGCAACTCTCTGCACCCTGGCAACACGGGGCGAGGGAAATGCGGGTTTTGCTGTCTAAGGGCGTGTTCTTGGAGACACCTTACAATGATGACAGGTGAGGCAGGTTGATCTTCATCAGTCCGGTCCTGTACTCACCCCTACAGGGCCAACCTCAGGCCCGGGAATGAAAGTGACCAAAAAGGATCATATGTACGGGGTTCGGGTTGTAAGTGATTGGGAGAACCATATTCCCAATGCAATATAACCCTACAACAGGAGGGAACGATTGTAATGTGTGATTTTGGTATATTGGTCTCTGAACGTGGTATAATATGGCACGTTTAAAGCAACACCAGAGGAATTGTTCCAACCTTTGCTCCAGAGGCTACAGATACGAATAAGATGCGAAGTGGAGGATGTATAAAAAGAATGAATGCGAATCCGCAACTGGAAATGTGTTCAATCCTGGCGAAAACGAAATGGTTGACCAACAAAAGCCCGAGAGGAACCTAAAGCGCTAGAACTGCGAGGCCCAGAGCAGCTGCGCCACCCATAATGTTGACCACCATCGATTCAGCGCTGTTGGATTTACTCGAACTGGTACTCGAACTTGCAGTTGCGGCCGCCGTAGCGGAAGAAGTACCAGACGATGTGAGGGTAACGCCCTGCATGTCGATTCATCAACAACTCATCCTTATCAAGGAGAAGTAAAAATAAGGAAATACCGCTAAAGCACAATTATCCCTCGCAGCCTTATCGGCGGCAGCAAGGTCAGTGCCGTTACAGTTACTTGCGAAGCATGTGGACGTCGAGTTGACGAAGGCTGTGTCCTTGCACAGGCATTGGACTTCTCCGGGTTGGCATTTGCTGGACGTAGCATTGGCCAAGCAACCTTGTGCGCAACCTACGGAGGAATGTCAATTGGAGCAAGGAATATGGAGACGGGAAAGGTACAAACTTGGGTACCCAGGAATATCACGAGGATAAAGCAAGGACGCAGACACGGTGGAAATCAATGCAACGATGAAAAGGCTGAGGAAAGCACGCATTTTCGGCAATCGTATATGGAAAGGGAGGGAAGGGTCAAGATCTGGAAGGCGGGAGGCGGCTTGGGGGACGTAAAGCGAATCGATGATGGGGAGGGGTTTAAATAAGTTCTGTCAGTGCCAAGCGGGGAAAGTGGAAAGACGGAAACTTTGGCCACGGCCATAAATCGTGATCAGGGCACGATCACGAAGTTACGGAAAATTTCCGCGCCATTCAAACGTCCTGACTAGACCGACTAGACCGTGAGTGAAAAACTGGGCATTACGACACACTGCTGATATTCGTTCGAATTAGAACGTGGCCCGGATTGCCGACGTCTGACAGCGGGGCCCTTATCGTGGCCACGACGGGTACAGATAATATCCACGAGAGAAAAAATAATGCATCAGACTTGCGGTTGAAAGGGGAGCACAATATGGGAAACAAAGGGATAGCCATTACGGAAGGCAACAAACAAGGGGTTGGTCAGCGACGTCTTGTTCTGATGTTTGACACGCCGCAAGTGGCTCACTTAGCCGAGAGAATACCGTTAGTTCCTGAGTTGAGTTGATTTGATTGCCTTGGATACGGAACCATTTGTCTTCGGCACTAGCCGTATGTGAACTGTAAAGTTCCACTCAGCCACCCGAACTTTATCTGTACACCCACGTCTATTCCAGTTATCATCCATTTGGTCTTCTTCAACAAATATGGTCGTACGTGTTGCTCACATTCCTTGCATTATTACACACTGAATGCGGTATTCTCCCAAATCAGAAAAACTCCAAGGTACGGTGTTGGTGACGAGGGCCTATCTTCGTTTTTACTCTGCTCATTATCCGTCTACAGGGAAAGACACGTTCTGCGCTTCAAGACGTAGTTACGCGGGAATACACCATCCACCTCCACAAATATGTCCATGGTCGTTCATTCAAGAAGCGTGCACCTACCGCCGTCAAGTCCGTCGTCGCCTTCGCAAAGAAGGAAATGGGTACTTCTGATGTTCGGATCGATCCCAAACTAAACCAGGCCCTCTGGGCAAGAGGAGTCAAAACCGTTCCTCACAGGATCCGCGTGAAACTTGAGCGTGAGTGTTTTTCTGCTCAGTGTTTACCTCCTGATTCAACGCTCGATGTCACATTCCGCAGGAAAACGCAATGACGAGGAGAACGCCAAGGAGAAGCTTTACATATATGCATCACACGTCCCCGTAGAATCATTCAAGGTAAGTCTTATATACCTACTTCTCAAGGCGAGTTATTTTGACCTGTCGGTGTCACAGGGTCTTCAGACTGTGACGGTAGATGCGGAGTAAACGCGTTGTGCACTAGTTTTCTTGAGTCTCATGTGCCGTCTCTCTGTCATGCCGTTACATTTATGCCGCCAAAACAAAGAAACACTCGCAAGACTTATGCCTGAACCTACACCATGGGCTGTTTGACGGACTTGTTTGGAGGATTCACTTCCCTCCCTTTCTCTTTAACGAGCCATCTTCAACGAGACTGTGGCCTGTTCCTTGGTGGTTAAAATTTACTCTATATGATGGTCTGTCTTTGGTGAGAATGGCCGGGAGGCCACCCTTATTGAAAAGAGGATTAAGTTGCCTCGTTCTGACCGACTCTGTATAAGAATTCTACATAATAGACCGCTTGAAGATACGTACAATGGTACGGAAGAAGTCCTGGATGATGTAATATGGAACGTGGCACCCTTACGTTGTAAATACGCCAATAAGTTTGAAAGGGGGTACGCTGACACCCTCTGTACCCAGCAATATACACTCCACATAGTGGGAACCTTTCGCCACGTTTTGATCAATCCTTTGCAGCCTGTCATTGAAGCACCATCAGAACTCAAAGGACAGCAAGACGAAAAGAGGGAGACGTACGTGGCTTCTTCCGAGTCTGAATCACCTTCATTGTCAATGAGAACCCGGCCACCGTAATTGTCATCCACCCAGCAATCGACCGCGCTGCTACCCTCGGAGCCAAGCACCGCACGAGGTTCACGGACATAATAGATGCTGATGTCACCCGCGCCAACTATGAGCGGAATGCGCAGGCGGCTGGTCGGCAACGTGCTGTACCAATAATGCGACGCGCTGTCCAGGACGGGGACACTCGTCGGCGGTGGGTGGTATGCCTGCCACCCGGTGCCTTCAAACAGCGACGGGGGGAGGGGATTCACCAGGTCGTTGGCGGAGACGCACATTGGTGCAATCTCTTCGTACACGTGTGAGCTCAGGTCCTCAGGCCGATCGCTGATTCGGGATACGGGTACTTGGAGGCCAGAGTGGCCGTTCGCTGGCCGTGGCCGTGGCGCGTCGGGGTCGTCATTACCTTTGCGTAGACCCTTGCCACCAAACAGGCCCGTCGCGTCTTTGGGCGAATTGCCATTTTGCGCTCCAAGCGGGTAGTATAAGGGGAGAGCGGCACCGGAGCCTCGCGCTGCGCTCCACGCGATGCAAACTTGAGATTGGACGTATGCGATAAGTATATCTGCGAGAAGACCGTGGCCCGCGATGCTGGCCAGGATAAGGTCGGCATAATATCCGGCAATAGAAGACGGTGACGTAATATAAGATGGAAATAGAGCGGGTTTGGAGCTATTTTTAGTGAAATACGACGTGCGTGAAATAAGACGTGTGAGACTATAGAAGGACCAGGGTGGCAAATGGCAACGCACCTGATGTAAGGTACATCATAAAATTGTGAGACGACACTGTGCCAGTGATCTGATCCAACAAATCCATTCTCTTCGTGCCTTTGCGCGGAGAAGTGACCAAGGACAAGCACAGCAGGAGAGTCAGGGCGCAGAAGTATAGATCGCACAAGTAGTTCAAAGTTCTCGAGTGTTTGGTATTCACTATAGAGTGGATTGTTAGTACTTGGTGCAAAAATCAGGCGGAGAAAATGACGTGCGGTTTATCATCGGAATCGAGCTCGATGATCACGAGATCAGTATATTCTGGAAGATGGTGAGCATTGCAGAAGGCAAAATATTCAACGTTGGTTCTCCGAATGGCACCGTTGGTGAGCTCAGAGGCGGGGTGGGGGAAAATGGTGTTCCACCAATGGAAGAAACGAGAGGGATAGCAGTCAGGCGAAATTGGGTCATCTCCTGCGCCATGACACGACGAAACTGGGCACTTGTCAGAAGAAGTACAACGCAAAAAGAGGATGCCAGACGGGCTCACCAGAACCACCAATAATACTGATAGTGACGGGCTGGCCAAGAAGGGCTCTATGTATGACTTGCTGTACTCGAGCGCCACTTCCGAGATGGAGCCAAGTTTTTGAAATGGCGAGAGGACCATACTTTTCTGCGAGAGCATCACCCTTGCCGAAGGTAGGACAGAAAGGAAATGGGTTCTGCAAGGCGTCATTGTCTGGATCAGAAATATTGAAATAATTTATTGGGCGCAATATGGGCGAGTGGGGAGCGGGATGATTTCGAAGGTAGTATGAAGCCTCATGTTGCGAGGGGAGAATGAGGCGAGTGAAAAGGATGATGGCAAGAAAGAGGGTGAGTATGAGCCATATGCGATTTGGCAAACCAAGGGTGCGCTGGTTCAAACGAGAGGGTTGTTTGTCTACAGAAGAGAGGATTGCAGAGGATGGTATGCCCGGTGTGGGTGGTGCGATGTGGGCTGTACTTTTGGCTGTCCGCCGTTGCATCAAAGGAGAGGGGTCCAACTTCTGGGGGGGAAACATGAGAGCAGGAGGTGACCCCGGGGACGAGGAAGCGGAGGAGGAGGACATGAGATGGACACGTCGGATGCGGGCAGATGGTTGGTTATATTAGTAGTAGAGAGAGGGGTGCCGCCCTTATCTCAAACTCACACTCGCTTAACCCCCAGACGGCCATGCAACCACCGACGAGGAGAAATAATCCTCTGCCCACCCCCATCGCCGTTTTCATTGGCATTCTCCTTGGTGCTCTGATCACTTTGTGCCTTCCCTCATCATTTTTCTCCTCTTACTCCACGTCATGGCGAGGTAGCGGACATGCGCCCATACACAACTCACGACCAACCTCTTCTCGACAAGCAACCCCTCCAACTCTCGACCAGCGTCGACGTGTCCTTGACGTTCTCAGTTCCCTCTCACCACATTACACTCGCGAGTGCAACAGAAACTTGAATCCGCTGTACGCGCGCCAAGCGCGCGATCGTTATGCCCCTCTTATTGGGCACAACCCCCCTGCTTCAAAATCTTGGTTATTCGATCTTGGTCTCGGTGTTCTTGACCCATACCCTCGCCCGAGTCAAGAAGAAGCCTCTTTCTATAACCATCGACGTGATCTTTCCGGTGGAGAGCACAAGTACTTTTTTGCCATAAACCTGTACAACTCCTTCGACGTCATCCCAGACCTCTTCGCAACCCTCTTCCGAGTATCAGCCTTCCTTGGTTATCACAACGTCTTTGTCTCCATCTACGAGAATGGCTCGACAGACCAGACAAAAGCCCTCCTCCGCATTTTCGACGCACTCGCCCGCTCTGTCGGACTTCGTGTCACCATACGCACATCGCAGCGCACACGTGGGGCGTTCAACCACCGTATCGAGTATCTTGCTGAAGTTCGCAATGCTGCCTTTGTGCCCCTTCACGAGCAGCGAAACGCCGAGAACGAATATTTCGATACCATAATTTTCATGAACGACATCCTTCCCTGTGTAGACGACCTCCTCGAACTCATTTATCAAAGCCGGTTGAATAATGCCGGGATTACGTGCGCGACAGATTATATGTTTCACGAAGAACTGGTATGTCCCCCTTGGCCCCCTTTCCCCTGCGTTCCTGGTCGTTGCTGATCTGATTCTTCTGCTCCAGGGCTCCCCAGTCTTTTATGACAACTGGGTAGCTCGCGATATAAACGGTACCGCTCTCGAAAACGCGCCGTTTGAGGAAATATTCCATGAAGGTTCCTCATCCATGCGCTTTCAGCAGCATCTTCCTGTCCAGGTCCAGTCCTGCTGGAATGGTATCGCCGTCTTAGATCCCGCTCCATTTTACCAGCCGAATCGCGTTCGCTTCCGAATGGCACGCATCGCTGAAGGTGAATGCTCCGCCAGCGAGTGTTCTCTCATTTGCAACGATTACTGGGAGGCAGGCTACGGTCGCATCCTCATGGTTCCGCGGGTGAAGCTCGCATATGACGGGGTACGTACAGGCCATAATATAAACTTTTCGTTGCTATCATCTCCTCTCACCTGTTGGACTAACCATATAATGACCACAGAGAGTATTTGATATCATTCATCCTTCGCGACGTAATTTGACAGCGATCCGCGGCTACGTCCGTTTGGGCGGACTACCGGACAACCCCCGCACGGATCCGCAGGACCGCTCATGGTTTGGCCCTCACGACCGTCTGTTCACGGAAGAGGAGGGTGAAGCGATTGACTTTGTGCCCGGTCCAGATGAGGGTGCGTGCGCTTCTGTTTTTATACGAGCGACACGTGGACGCTAATCCTGTGCACTAGTTTGGTGTTGGGGCTGGGACGGCGCCGGCGATCTCGACGGACCCGACGTCGATCCTGTTTGGGAAGAAGTGCCTGAAAAGGCAAAGGGGGCTCATGCTGTCAGGGTTCAACATGACAGGAGCTTCAAGAAGCGTTAGCTCGGGTACATTAGATAGCGGCTTTGGCATGGAAAATGGGACTCTTGGACGGACACCATTAGAACGCTCTAAGCGACTTAATTATCCCCCTCGATGAGCTTGAGACAGTACTAACAGACATTGTAGGATACAGCGATACTACAGTTCTATGCATGTCGTCTCTATGCACCGTATGTTTTCGTGGTGGGACGAAGGGGAGAGGGACACGGTGACCGCACTCAGACAAACCGCTTCCATGCATGCTTTTCGTACTCCACTGTCTTCGTCCTGCGCTTTTTTGGTCTGTACCGACGAATATTTTCTGGTCAGGCTATGTGCCGCAGAAAAGAAACTAAGGAAACACATACAATACGGGTACCCGCGGTTCAATCAGCGCACGCTGCTGCATGTTGAGAAATCGATCCCTGAACAAGTTACCTTCGGGCTACAGCCACAACCCCATGGCATGATAGGTGTCACTCGTCCACGAAAACGATTATATGTCATGTTGAATAGTACACACCTGGAGCCCGCGCAGACTCTCACTGAGTTCCTCTCCAAGCTGCACGTCCACTTCAACCTCACGCACGACATGTTTGCCAAATTTCTGTCCTGCGAGACCGTTCAACGCAAGGCGCGCTTCTTGATTGGCGCGCCGCTCCGCGGCCGCCTTCATTCGTGCCGCTCGCGTCCTTTCAGCAGTATTGCGTAGGGTCTTGACAGTGTCGACAGACGCATGCAACCGTTTCCGTAGGGTGCGCTCCAAGAGGGCACGTTTCTAGAGTAGTGTTTATTTTTTTTTTCACACTTGAGAAGGAGGGGCGAAAGTTAAGCTGAGACTACATACTTCGGCGCGCAACTTCTCTGCTTTTCGTCTTTGCTGTTTAGTCTTGCGTTGCGGCACAGATTTTGATGTCTTGGCAGTAGCATCTAGCCCGTCCTGACTCTGGTCAGCGTTCCCGCTGACCTCTTGATCCTCCACCCACTCCCCGGGTTTGTCTATCAGCATACCCGGCGCACCACCATCGCCGCTGCCGCCCTCTACGTGCCGTGCACTGAGGATGCGCGCTTTCATCGCCTCGAGCGCCTCTGCTTCTTGCACGCGACGCTGTTCAGCTTCGTGCGCAGCGCGGAGGAGTTCAGTGTGTGCGGCTTCGGGTGGGTTATATGATGTCCCTGCGTGAGGAACAGGAACTGCATGCAACGCAATCACTGCACGGGGGTTGGGGACATCCGGTGCCTACACAATAAGGAGCAGGACATGGGGACAAAGTTAGTTTGGTGAGTGATGAAAGGAGAAAGGAAAAAGCTACGATGTGCCATACCTTGACATTGACCCCGCCACCTACTTTTGTTCTTACCTTTGCGGACCACATGTCGTATTGTCCACATTGCTTAACGGCCTCGGAGACCTCAATAAGCGCACTACCCTCACCAGGTCGTAAGGGGTCCACGACGCTGTTCAGCGGTCCCCTGCGATCCTTCCGTGCAATTCTGAGCAGCCGCTCTTTTTCGCGCGAAGTCACAAGGGATCTTCGGGGCCGTGCATGGACTGCAGGCACGGCAGAGCGTTGAGAGATAATTTGGTGTGACCGCAGGGTAGTACGGGAGAACCGTGGCAGGGATTTTCGAACTGAGGAAAAACCAAAATTATGAGAGATGATTTGTAGGTGAAGGGAAAATGTCGAGAGTGCATGCCTTTATCATCGCCTTTGGTATCGACAATAAACAGCTCGCTGTCTGTCTTCTTCTGTAGGGCTAGCCTGCAGATTACATTCGAGCTTGGACGGGGAAAAAAGTTGAGAGATAAAACACGCACCCGAACGTACGTTCCTCGTCGCGAAGACCCTCCAGTTTATCTTCGAGATCTTCAATGTCAACGTTCTTCCTCCATGCTTTTTTGCCCTTCCTGCTAGATTGATTGTGTTGGGCGGGTGCACCCACGACGGAGGCTGCTGAAATTTTCTTTTTTGGCTTGACAGCAGAGGTGGAAGCATGTTTGCTATTCGATTTTGTGGGAGACATGATAAATGTGCGTGAGTGAACAGTTCTGTCAGCGCCGCGGGCCGCCAAACATCACAGCCATTGAGCTACTTTTCTGTCTTATTCGCTGTCCACGACCTTCAGGGCATTTTAGACGCCATTTACGCGTATCGATACGAGCCTTACGATTTGCAAAGCTCACGACTACGAATCTGTGTGTAGTTCGTTCAAGCCTGGACGTTGCCCCCTCAACAACTCGAAGATAAGATTGCCGTGTGACATAGGAGGGATACAATACTAGTACTACTAGTTTACTGGTAAGTCTCCCTCTCCAGGCGATGTTTTGACACCCATGACCTGCTGCTGGACGTCGCCTCATGCAAAGCATCTTTACCGTGATCATGAATTCAGATCTTTAACTAAATATACGTCTTTGATACAACTATTGACCCCCGCCTCGCGTCTAGCCTCTCATTTTAAACCGGAACAGTTCAACGCTCATCACACCACAACGATGTCAAGCATGGATGTAGATCCCATAGAGGAGGTAGAGATGGTGTACCACGGAGGGTCTCAAAACGAAGCTTCGTCCAGCAGGGCGCAAGGGGTCATTTTGGTCGACGATGCACACCCCTTTGATCTAGACACGTACATCTCAGGATATTCTGGTGAGCCCCTTTGGTAACACGCCAAGCTGGCATTGGATTGTAACAGTAGCTACGCAGGTCGAGCAGAAATGGACCGCCTGATCCATATCATTTCGCTCTCGCCCACTCTTGCCCCACAGGCATTCAAGAGGGCATTTCAGCTCCTCACCGTACAGACACAGCGCGACACCGAGTATTACAAGACCATCTTGGGTACTTATGAAAACGTGTCCTCTCGACCGGGCGTCAGGATCCCACCTGTAGAGGAACTTTTGCCCGATCACTCTCCATATATCGCTTGGATCGAAGAGACCAACGAACGTAACAATGCGGAACGTAGGAAGCTCGAAGTAGAGCTGAAGACATATACCGGTAACATGATCAAGGAGAGCATCCGAATGGCTTATCGAGACTTGTCAACTTTCTTCCGTGCGACGGGCAGTTTTGAAGGATCCTTGCGCCATCTCACAAAGTCGCGTGAATACTGCTCGTCGACCCAAGACATGCTTGAAATGTGTCTCTCCGTGTTGGAGGTAGCCACCTTCCCTCAATTTCATTTGTGTCCTGCTGCGGCAATCTTGCTGACTATTACATGTTTGACAGCTTCTCATGGAACAACGTAGCTTTTCACACATACCGACCTACGTCTTCAAGGCAGAGTCCGCTCTGGACAGCATCGGTTCATCCGGGCATTCGTCCTCGAATCTGGGTTACGGGTCAAGCGCTGCGGGCGTAGGGGGAAGTGGGGCCAAAAAAATTGATCTGCACCAATCGGTCGAAGCGAAGCTTGCGCTGTGCACCGCGCTTTCGCACTTGGCGAACGGGAATTATGCAAAGGCGACGCACGATTTCCTCCAGCCGATGTCTGCAGCGGCACTTGCGCCCTGGAACGGTACAATCGTCTCGGTGGCTGATATCGCGGTGTATGCGACGCTTTGTGCGCTTGCTACTTTAGGGCGCTCCGAGCTCAAAGCGAGGGTAATCGAAAGCGAGGGGTTGGCGGGTGAGGGGGAGGGCATGAAAGAACTTTTGGACGCCTGGATGACGAGCAATTTCCGTGCCGTACTCGGGCTTCTCGAAAAATACTCCGTGAGTCGACACTTCAATTCTGATTCATTCCTGCCCTAACCAAATAAATAATACATCATCGTGTCCAGGCTCGTTATTATCTGGATCCACTACTCGGTCCACACGTCGGGAATCTCACGGCGCTCATTCGCTCCCGCGCAGTCGTTCTCTATTTCCAGCCGTTCGCGACAATCCGGCTTGAACGCATGAGCGCTGCATTCGGATGGACGGTAGAATATACCGAAAGGGAAGTCGTCACGCTCATCCAGCGCGGGGAAATCCTCGGTCGCGTCGACAGTCAGAACAAAATTTTACGGGTGCGCTCTACGAACCACCGGGCGCAACTGTATGCGCACGCGCTTAAAGCCGGAACGGACATGCAGAGCGCTACAAAGAAACTGTTGCTACGCCTTCAGCTGTACGCGCGTTTAGTTGCCTTTGATAACCACCCTCCTGCTAACTTTTGCCTCTTTTTCTTTCACAGTCAGCAAGCCAACTTGGTTGTTCGCAAGGCACAGCCACCACCTGCACCAACGTCAGGAGTGAGGGCCTCCGAGTCAGCTGAGCAGTAGCGTGGCAGTTACTTTCTTGCACTGCACGATTCATGTCGTTTTTCTTTCACGCATTCTTCAAACCGCTACCAAAGTTGTTGAGGTACGATTGACTTGTTCGTGTATTTTGTTAAGCATGTCGTATACACAATCTGCTCACATGCCATGAATGTACAATTTTCAATGGGGTCGTTGTCTACCGTTCGGAGCTGGGCAACTTGTGAATATCAGCATCGGGGCGATATTGGGGAAGAAGGGGTTTGAATGAAAGGATGCAACAAAACTGGTATGACTGAATGTCTCAATATGAACTGCCCAACAAGAGTAAAAAAAACGTCGGCCAGAATCTACGTGCGTAGCCAAGCTGTCTTTGCGATCTTTTTCAACCTCTTTTGCTCTTTGAAGCGTTCCTGCATCAAAAATCACAATGAGCATTTCTAGACACCGAACGAACTGAAAAAGCAGAAAAGAAAGAAAAAGGGTAGCGCACCAAGTCCTTCTTAGTCGGTCGTTTCCGTTTCTTGCCATTCGCCGCATCAGTGTCTTCCCGTTCCTTCCTCTGCGCGACTTCCTGCTCCCACTGCTCCATATTAAAGTACACGGAGCTCATGCGCTTCATACGCTCAAACTCTGACAAGTGCGTCGGGTCCCGTCCGTCGGGACGAGTAAATGCGCCTGTGTGCGCGTTGAATTTCGCAGTAAAGTTGTACGCGCCGCTGCTGCCTGGCACGGATGATACTCCCACGAGAGACGGGTCGAGATAGGCGAGGGATGGATCGATGCCCTGCGCGGCGGCAGCCTCCTGCAAGGCGTAAATCTGCGCGATAGAGGCTGGTACAGGTGTCGCACCGGAAACAGAAGACGACGACGAAGGGTCGCCTTCTTGAGGAGGGTCTGTATTATCGGAAGCACTGGTGGAAGTGGATGGGCCCGATCCAGACGCAGGTGCGGACGGAGATGGAGTGATATTGGAGGTCGAATCGCCATCGCCCGAGGCGGCGCTTGGCGGCTGCAAGGGATTCACCCAAGTGGTTTCTTGGGTGGATGCGTTGAAGAAGTAGTATGCGCTATGTGCGGGTGACCAGATCGCTTGCCAATTTCCCGACGATGGCGTGGACGTAGCTACGGGGGTGGGTTCCACATTGGTCCCAGTATTCGTCTCGGCCTCTGAGGGTGACGATCCTGATGGTGTTTTGTCATCCGCTTGTTCTACCTCCTTCTCTAATGAAGGAGAGGGAGACTTTGACAGGACGGGGGAGACAGAGGCAGAGACAGACATGAAGGTAGAACGAAGAGAGCGGGCTCGGGATGAGCCGGTGTGCTTAGTCAGGTCTAGTGAGGTGGGACAGGAACTCGAATATTCGAGGAGAGCAGAGGCATGGCAGCCGATCGCACACTCCGCTCAGCTATGAAGTCAACACCCTCTCCGACACCCTCCCCTCAATCCTCTCCTTCTCAACCATCACCTGTTCCACCCCTCCCACAGCCTTCAATTCTCTCTCTATCACCTCCCATTTCCAGTTCTGATACCGCCATCACCTCTCCCATCCCCGTCTCAAGCCCTTCGCCTTCTACTATTATCGGTCCGAATGCATCTCAAGGTTATACCCCAAAGGTATCCTTTGATACTTTCGAGAACCCTGCCGCCTCTATGTTCTCCTTCACCTTACAAGCAAAATCCGATGGTTATGAGCGTAGCCCGAGTACCCGCGTATTTCTTTGCGCATCCAGTCCAGATGAAAGCGGCCGTCATGCGCTAGACTGGACAATTGAGAGCTTGGTTCAAGATGGAGATGAGCTCGTCATTTTTCGCGGCATTGACCAAGATGATCTGGGTAGGGAGCCCTTCCCACTTATGAGCATGCTGTTTACTCAGGTGAACCTACCATCTGCAGAGAGGGATCACGATTTCGTCCGCGACGAGGCCAGAGATCTCTTGCTTCGAATACAAGATAAATGCGTGGAAGTTGACCCTGATCGAAAATTGTCTATTATCGTCGAGTACATCGCAGGCAAGGTTACGACGACGATCGATCGTCTTATCGCGCTGTATCGCCCGGACTCTGTCATCGTTGGTTCGCGAGGGGCACGTAAAATGAAGCAGGCATTTGGAGTCGCTTTTGGCTCTCAAAGCATGGGTGGAGTATCAAAGTACTGCCTCAGACACTCCCCTGTGCCTGTCGTCGTAGTGCGACCAGAAAGCAAGGTTCGGAAGACGCTCGATAAGCGTCGTGCAGATCCAAAGCGTGGTATACACTTTGATGAGTGAGTACTCAGTACTTCTCATCAAGGTCGTCCAATGCTGATGAGGTCGGGGGTCTCAGTAGCGATAGGTTGCAAACGCAACGGAGCAACACTTCTGGACCCGGACTGCCAATAACATCTACGTTGTCCCGTTGACAGTAGAAATTTGTCGTGTAGTCACTGTGTAATTAATAGGTTGTACAGTACAGCAAAGTACACGATCACATGACGTGATGTGAACCGTGTTTGTCAATTCAGCGCGACTTGGTAATTGACCGAATCCATCCAAAACGACTATGGACGACAACGTATTCGGCAGCTATGGTGTCCTACGGTTCATGAGACGACATGAAGAAACTGTCATAGCATCTTACCCTATAGATGATGATGAACTCACCTTTGGTTGCGACCCATCCTGTAGCGTTCGCCTTTACTATCCTACAGTCAGTCCCCTCCATGCCAAAATCATTTTTCAGGAGCGAAAAGTCGGTCTATCATTTCTTTTTTCTTCTGCCTTCAGATGATATCTCACACGTTGATCACGGTATTCAGGCGTTCATACAAGTTTTAGGGGTACACGGTATTTTTGTCGACAAGTGTCAAGTATTCCCCGCATCAGCGACGTCCCACACCACCGTACCCTTGACAAACAACTCGGAAATTGAAATAAACAAAAAGCGGTTTCGTTTCGATTATCCGCCCAAAGCTCTCCGTCCTGCCCTCCCCTTCACCCCACAGCCAAATGTATCAAAATCCGCGCGGAAACGCGTACTTCGACTCTCCATGATCCAGAGCGCACAGGTCTTCACGCCCCGCCCCGATCCCGATCCTCGCGTCAACCTGCGTGTGCTCCAGACGCCCATCCGATTAAACAGTTCCCCATTGAAACGCGCTCGTCAAACACCTCCCCGGCGAGTGCATGCCGATCAGCTAGAGGAAGAATGTGGTACACCCATCCGTCTTGTCGAGGGAAACCGCCCACAGGTCGTGGAGGAAGAACAGGATCTCGTCATCCTGGAAGAAGTCGATGCCCCCCAGCATATATCCCAACCAAACTCTCTCAATATTCAGACCAACCCTATGCATAGTCCCGTCCAGGCGCCCCAAATGGGCGGCCCGTATCCAGCTCCTGCATTCCCACTCTCTTCCTCACATCAATTGCAACAGTTCCAGACGCCACGACGAAGGATAGGACGACCGTCATTGCATCGCGCAGTACTGATCCGCTCTGCACAACGTGCGGCGATGCGCGTCGAGATGGAGAACGAGCAAGAGGAAGAAGAGCGCGAAGTGGAAGAACACGTCCTACCTATCGAAGAACAGATGGAGGTAGACGAAGAAGATCGGCGTGGTCAGGATGCAAATGTCATCGATGACTTCGACAAAGAGACCCACGAGGATGGCGATGGTGAAGACCCGGGTATGGACCCTGAACTAGCAACGCCAGTCCTGGGTTGGCGTTTGGGGCTCGAAGCTTTCAAGAGTGGTCTCCAGGTTCTCCGATCCCGTTCAACGTCTCCAGAGAAGAGCCAGCATGTAGAGGAGGACGTCGTCGAGGTAAGAATGTCATTAAAACGCAAGAGAATTGGTTTCTGACTGGGTTTTCTTGTGATAAAGGCGCGCCACTCTGGCGATGATGACGAACATGACATTCACCACGCCATCTATGACGAGGGAGATCACTTGGATCAAGATGAAGGGCCTCAAGACGCCGAAAATGAAGAGAACTTGGGTGATGTTCCCCACGAACGTGAAGCTAGGTTTGAAAGCGAGTTCGGAGGCAGGGCTGTCTCAGTGTCTCGTCAATTCACCCCCCAACGTCCAGAGAGGCCGTTAGCTTTCATGACTCCGCAGGTCCCCAAAGCCAATGGTGGTCTCAGTCTTGCGGATCGTGTCAGGGGGCGCATATCTATGGGTAGTGTTGGCCGGGCGAACGTTGCTAGATCATGGCGGGTCCCGGTCCCAGACCCAGACCCAAACCACAGCAGTCCGAGCAAAGCTACTGAACTGGGACAACAAAGAGTTAGTGAATCAGAAAGACAGGTTTGTACATTTTCATAGTTGAACCCCGACATCGGCTTACATGCTTCTCTTTGTAGGCTATCAAGGAGCGGAGACGTTCTGCTCTGGCTCAACCCGACATGTTCTTCGGGGCAACCATTCCTGGGTCGCGACGCAGCTCATTCGGTACTGGTACACCGGTGGTAAAAGTAGCGCCTAGCCTAGCCTCCCCGTCTAAGGCTTGGGCTCCAATCAAGGAGGACGAGGATGAAACAGAAACCACTTCGCTGCTCGAAAAGATGAAGGAAGTAGTAGAGGGCATGCAGCGCAGGCGGAGCATACAACCAGAGGCGATTGTCAATGCTCCCATATCGAACAAATCCGAGGAAAGCGATAATGACACAGGACTGCAAGATGAGATGCTTAAAACCGAAGAAGCAGAAACTGTTCCTCTCCAAACGGATTCAGGCAAACCCGCCCAGTCATTTCCCGCCACACCACACATGTCAGATCTCAAACACGTCTTCTCTGAGAATCGTGCTGCGAATATGCCCCCGTCCTACGCTGGTGTTCGCAGTCTTTTCAGAGCGGAGCGTGTCGCGGTTCCCGAGACTCCTCACCTGGAGGGGATGCGCGAGATGTTTAACCATGCACGAGAACAGGAACCGAACACACCAGCCTTCGAAGGCGTTGGCGAGATGCTCGCCACACCGGCGGAATATCATTCCCGAGAAACCACGCGGCAGATCAACGAGGTTGGATTGGAAAGCACGGCTGAGACACAAGTACGCTCTCAGAGTGTCAAGCGCCCCAAGGAGAAGTCCGTGGTTTCTGGTCACCCAGCGAGACCAAGTTCTCGAATCGCAATGAGGACGTCAGGCGTGCGACCTATGCGTGATGGCAGAGTGACGCCCACTGACGCAGCACAGTTCGCGGATGACGAGATGCCAGAGACTCTACCAGATAAACCTTCGGAGCACAGTGCGGATACAGCAAAAGGCTCAACTGTACGGGTACGGGGAACAAATCGGAGAGTTGAGACTGAAGTGAAGCAGGTGATTATTGTCGATCGCGGGCTTTCCCCCTTCAATGGGTCTAATACTGATGCACCCTCATCCCAGGATACGGCCGTAGTGCCCACCAAGCTGGCAGGCAGGGCGAGGAAGGTCATAACTTCAGAGATCACTGAGCAAGCTCCTACACAACCCAAT